>WNWK01040705.1:0-16837 GCA_009830355.1 Cherax destructor
GTCCTGAACATCGTGTCGGTCAGCTCATCGGTATGAGTTATGGTGGTAGTTCTTGTTGAAAAAGTAGTTGTTGTCGAGGTTTTGTAAGTCACTTTAACATTGTTAAGCTTATTCGACAGGTTTCTGCAACTAGACTTGTTGTGGTAAGAGTTTCTTCAACAGGCACGAAGATTGTGACGGAGGGAAAGTGTGTGAGTCACAATCGAATGTTCAGGATACGAAGTAATTGTCTTTCTACATACACTGTAGACGGAAGCAGTACTGTCTTAGTAATGTTTATTTCTTGATATTGGTAATCCAATATATAGTGCGTTGCGGTTGATGTAAAAATTTCGACATCGGTCTCCGTTACCGTGACTGTTTCAACAGTGTCAGTACAAGTCTGGAGAGGAGCAATGTGACCTTTATCGGAGAGGGCCACAGCAAGCAGGCAGCAGATCAAGAAGATTCTCAACATTCTGAAAAATTATCTTCAGGAGCGTTGTAGCAATCTTCGTAGTCAACTGAGTAATGGGACAAAACGAACGAACGAACGAACGAGTTCAGGTAAGATCCCAATGGGATGAGCGGGGAAGACGGGACAGACGAAGAGTAGCGCTGGAGAGGAGTGTTCTAAGTCGTAGAGATAGAGCCAGGGCTTAACCCAGCAGCTGAGGCGATCGTGGGATAGAGCAGGAGAGATCAGGACTTGGCTGGGATATGGGCGATGTCGGCAAGCTGTGCAGGCTGCATCATGGTGGTGGATGTGTAGAACTGGTCGGTAAATGGTTGCTGGAGATCGGCGGGAGGCAGGGGCATACTTCAATATGATTGGTCGTTAAGTATGCAGAGAGGAGACAGGATAATCGGTGATTGGTGGATAGAAAACTCTTCATATCTGTGTTCCTGTTTAGTTTTACGTTCTTGTCGTAGAACCATTTTGAAGTCTTCTGAAAGCTTGTTTTGACAATACAGTAAGTTTGATCAAGGTTTTGTCTTTTCTAAGTCTTCAATTAATGCTGTTTCAGTGGGTGAGGCAGCCAGGAGCAACAGTGTACTTGATACTACCATGACGCATGGAATAGACGGCCTGAGGTGCATATAGAGTCGGGGTGTGAGGATTATATGTGTAGAAAGTGAGAGGTTCAGTTGGTCTGAATATTGTTTCTTTCCATTTTCAGGTCTTGGAGTATCTTGAGGTAGATTTTCAGGAGGGAGTGTCTTGGCTTTCTTGGTTTTTGGTGGTTGAGTTGGAGAAGGAGCAGGTGGTTCGTTAGTAGTAGCAGAGGAGGTGGAAGACACAGATGGGTCAGGTAAGGTTGCTGATTGGTCCACAGCGGTGGTGATGTTGGAAGTAGCTGATTGGCTGTTTCTTGGAGATGGAATTTCAGGTGTTGTGACATTGCCAAAATCTTTGGTGAGCTTCATGATGTCGGCAGATGGTGGAGAGTCTGGAAAAGTAAAGTTTGGCATATTATTCAGTCGGAAGAGCTCGTTAATAACAGTGTTGAAGGAACCTGGTATCGCCATATTATGCATGTGCATATAGATACAGTAATGAATTTTCGTAGGTTCACAAGCTGGTGGAGCGGTGGTGGAGGGTTGGGTAGCTTTTAAAAGTTTTGTAGTGTCGTCCTGGAGTTTGGTGATGGCAGCATAAGTAGGTGACTTGAAGGTGTCTCTTCTGTTCTGCTTCCTGGGTTTTTTTCAGAATTTCTCGACGAGTGGGGCACTTTGCCGCAAGAGTATGATGATTGTTTTTGCAGTTGAGACACTTAAGTGGGGCAGTAGAAGTGCAAGTCTTGGAATCGTGGCCTTCAGACCCGCAGGTAGAGCAGAACTTTTTGTTTTTGTGGGGCAGTCTTTTGTAGAGTGTAGGTAAGAGTAGCAACTCCAGCATTGAGTAATATGATGGTACCTCTCAGCTTCAATATGAGAGGAGTTAATAAAGTAGTAGTGTATGGCCAGGCCTTCAGCCATAGCTTGGGCAGCCATTGACACATCAGTAAAAGTGATTTTTAGCATGGAGGAGGCAGTAGGAATCTTGGTGATGCTTTCCACTGAAGACCAGGAATTTTGTTCTTCAATGGAGGTCTTTAGGTCTACAACAGGTTGTGGGTAATCAGTTTGTCAAGTCTTTTCAGGAATACAGTCCTTTTTGCCCGTATGGCAGGAGAGGACATGACTTTGAAGCCACGGTCTGATAGAGTGGACAAAGCATAGGAGGTTAGTAACTTTTCAGCCTCAACATCGTCTTCACATACAACAATGAAGGTTTCTTGGAGTGTTAGGATGTTATTGATCTTGACATGTAAGTTGCCCTGACGGCACACAGCAAGAGCAAGCTTGGATGAGTCATTAACCGTTCCACTGGAAGGTTTAAACTTGATTCTGTTAGAATAATTCATCTTGGTACATGCTTTTAGTTGAGGTAGGGTTCCTCTCCCGATGGGGATCGTATGGCCTTGGGTTGGTGTGTTCAGAGATCGTGGGGCAGACGTTAGTGTGAATGTCGAGTGGACAAAACGCAAGAATGTCGGGTATTTATAGAAAGACGAAGGTGAGGTGTGATTACCAGGAAGCATGAACTCATGCACCTATATTGGGCACGCCTTTCATACGCAACATTTCTCGTATTTGTAGATTATAAATTACCTATAAGAACATAAGAATAGAGGAACACTGCAGAAGGCCTACTGGCCCATATAAGGCATGTCCTTATCAAACCACCACTACCTAAGAATTTACTCCAGTACTCACGACACCAATCAAACCCAGCCCCTCCCATTCATATATTTGTCCAATCTCTTTTTTAAAACCACCCAAGGTCCTAACCTCTATCACCCTACTCGGAAGATTGTTCCACGCATCCACAACTCTGTTCGAAACCCAGTACTTGCCTATGTCCGTTCTAAATCTAAATTTATCCATGTTAACTTCAACGGTCAATTTTGTAATCGTCACCAACATTTTGCTAAACCAGAACATCCCGTTTTTCTTTCTGAATCGGAATTTATCCAGCTTGAATCAACGTCTTTCCTTCAATAGATTAACATTGGAAAATAAACACAAGCAGTATAGTGATCCTTATTGACACGTTTCGCCCACGCGGGCTTTATCGAGTCACAGACAGATCTACAGACAGATCAGGTAGATCTGTCTGTGACTCGATGCACTGCGTGGGCAAGTGCAATAAGGATCACATTATACTGCTTATGTGTTTATTTTCCATTGTGTCGGTATTTTTATACCATTTATTTCCAGATGGTAACATTGGTAGAAAGAACATAAGAAAGAAGGATGTACAAGAATGGTATACAATACCGACAATATGAAATTAAGACACATGTGTAACATCTGGCTATGTAGACGTTTCCCAGTGGCTTTATCAATTCAAAGTTCTGTATTGATAAAGCCCTGGATGGCAACGTCTACTATAAAGATACCCAGATGTTGCACATGAGTCTTAATTTAAAGAAAGAAGGATGTACAAACTATGATCTATTTGTCAAGTATCAAGTAACGGCTTGACAAAGCTCCTGGACAGCGAAACGTTACCACAATAAAATGTCACATTAGTTGCATTTGTGTCATTTTACTTAACATAGTATTAAGTAGTCTGCAACCCAATAAATTTAGTCTGCCCGCATGATAGTCGCTCTCTTTGCACTGTAAATCATTATTGTAATTAAACACTGTAAACTATCTATGTCAATCGCATTGTAAACTTGCAAACAAATAAAAATTTTGAATTTGAAGACCTACTGGCCCATACAAGGCAGGTCCTTATCAAGACCACCACTACCCAAGAGTTTACTCCCTTATCCACGACACTAATCAAACATAGCCCCTACCACTCATAAGAACATAAGAAAGGAGGAACACTGCAGGTCCTTCACAAATCCAACCCACTAACAGAATAAATGATTGGTTTGCTCTAGGCATGTGTAGATAAATGAAAATTGTTTGGTTCAAAATTCAGTATTTGCTGATAGACACTGAATAATTTTATCATGCGTTTTGAGAACTGATGCAATATTATAAATTTAAATACTTTTTCCACATCGTTGATACTATTGTAATTTATTTTCGACAAGAAAAGACACTCTCCTGTTATTTGATGAAAACCAATTTGATAAATAAAATACGAACAATTTGGAAAACACGTTTTTTTCGTAGGAGAGAAAATTTTGTGAAATTTAAAGAGTATGTCCATAAAAAATTTCTTATAAATATTATTAAATATGTGGCATTAGAATATCCGGGTATATTCACATAGATGTGTATGCACCTCTCCTCCTTCCTAAAAACTTACTTACCAAACCTCTGGTTAAAGAACACTGAATTTATGTCTCTCAATTGAACCTGCCTCGCATGGGCCAGTAGGCCTGCTGCAGTGTTCCTTCTTTCTTATGTTCTTATCCAACCAATAAGCTTTGATAAACCATACTCACGTGCAAGTCTCACTCAAATCCAAACTCTCTCACTCATGTGTTTATCCAACCTAAATTTCAAACTTCCCGTGGTTTTAGCTTCGATTACCCTACTAGGCAGACCGTTCTACTCATCAACTACCCTATTACCAAACCAGTACTTCCCTATATCCTTTCTAAATCTAAACTTATCTAACTTGAATCCATTATCGTGGGTTCTATCTTGGAGGGATATCCTCAAAGCCTTATTTATATCCACTAAGTTCTACGTTATTTAACTTATAAGTGCTAGGGTTTTGGATACTCACGAGCTTCAAAACCTTGCATTTATCTACATTGAACTGCATCTAACACTTTTTTGACCAGGAATTGAGTTTGTCTAAATCCTCCTCTAGTTCCGTGACATCTACTTTAGTATCAATTATCCTACCTATCTTCGTGTCATCGGCGAATTTGATCATATCTCTAGTAATTCCTTCATCAAGGCCTAAGACTGATCCTTGTGGAAAGCCACTTGTTGCAGATCCCCACTCGGATTTAACCCCATTTATGATAAATTAGACACATATGTTCCTCAATAAAGATATCCAAGTGTTGCATATGTGTCTAATCTATCAACTTGTCGGTTCTCTGAACAATTCATCTAAACCCCATTTATGCATACTCTTTGCTTTCTGTTCGTGAGCCATGACTCGACCCATGACAGCACTTTTCTCCAAATGAACAATATCGAATTCTTTATCATGATCAACAGCTTTACTGAAGCTAGTAAATTAGTTAGGCCCCTCGTGAATTCATGCTGAGAATTCTTAATCAAATTATGCTTATCAAGATGGTTTCTTTTGATAAATTAGACACATGTGCAACACTTGGGTATGTTCATTGAAGAAACGTTTCGCCACACTGCGGCTTCATCAGTCCATTCAAAGGAGAATGGTGAAGAACATGAAGAGATTGAGGTAATCAGTACCTCAGCCTTGAGTCGATGTAATCAGTCCATCAATCTTGAAGAGAATACAGTGGTGGACCTGACTTAACTCAGTGGTGGACCTGACTTAACTCAGTGAAGACGTGTCTTATGTGCTCTCTGTCAATCTGAAGATGTCCTCTCTTGAGCTACTCTACCAGCAGCTAAAGGAAGAACTGAGGGTAGCTAAGCTTGAGATACAGCGACTGACTGAGGAAAACAAGAGGATTCGTAGTAATCCTCCTGTTGAGAATCCTCAAGCCAGGAAAGGAACCTGGACAGTGGCTAAAACGCATGGGACAAAGTTAAGGCTCAAGAGGACGGGTGGAGAGGTAGAAACAACGAAGACCCAGGAGAATGTTGTGGAAACATCGAACCCATTCTCCGTGCTACCCGATGAATGTGAGTCGACTTCTGGGAGCGTCACGACGAAAGACACAAAGGAAGGTAAAAACATTGTTGTTGTTGGGGACAGTCAGGTTAGGTACATGGATAGGGCTTTCTGTTTGATTGATAGGAGTAGGAGACAGAGGGTTTGCTTTCCTGGGGCTGGGATGGAGGATATTGTTAGCCGTCTGGACGACATCATGAGAGGTAATGGGAGCAATCCTATTATCTGTCTCAGTGCTGGAGGCAACGATGTAGGCAGACGTAGGAGTGAGGACCTGACTAGCAGGTTTAGGTCAGCAATAGACATAATTAGGAAGAAGGGTGGGAACCCTGTCATATGTGTATTTTGCCAAGGAGAGGAGTTGGAAATGAATGGCTGTCCAGGGCAATTGGTGTCAATTGCTGGCTGGACAAATACTGTAAGGAAAATTCAGTAACATTCATTGACAACTGGGACCTCTTCTATGGCAGAAATGACATGTATGCCAGGGATGGGGTTCACTTATCCAGGTCTGGGGTGGGGGCACTGGCAACTGCAGTGGAGGGAGCTGTTAGGGCTTTAAACTAGAAATAGTTAGTGGTATGGGTTTTTGGGGGAAAACAGAGAAGTCCCAGTGTAGTAATATTATAAGTTGTAGGAGAACTAGTATTAGGCAGAATAAGGTGGATAGTGGAAAGCTAGTGACACTAGATGACAAGGACAGTAATAGGTATAGTGGAAAAACAGAGATGAGCAGGAAGGGTAAAGAGAAAGGAGGGTCTCTAAATATATATTACACCAATAGTCGTAGTGCTAGGAATAAGATGGACGAGTTGAGATTAGTTGCAAGTACGGGTAATATTGATGTTTTTGCAATAACTGAGACATGGTTTAATATGAAAAATCGGGACTTGCCTGCCGAATGTCACATTCAGGGTTTTAAATTGTTCCAAGTAGACAGAAGTATCGGGAAAGGGGTGGGGTGGCACTCTATGTCCGTGATCATTTAAATTGTTGCATAAAAACGGGTATAAAGTCTGAATTAACACATACAGAGTCTGTCTGGATAGAATTTTCAGAGGGTGTGAAAAATTGATTTTAGGCGTGATTTACCGTCCTCCAAACTTAGATAGGGAACAAGGAGACTACTTTGGGAGGAAATTGTTAAGGCCACAAGACACGATAACGTAGTAATTCTAGGGGACTTTAACTTTAGTCAGATTGATTGGAATTTCATGACAGGAATTTAGAATCTAACGACTTTTTAGAAGTAGTTCAGGATTGCTTTTGAAGCAGTTTGTAACAGAACCTACAAGGGAAATAACCTACTTGACTTGGTTCTGGCAAGCAAGAAACCCTTGTTAATAATTTAGAAATTACAGAGGAACTCGGCTCAAGCGACCACAAGTCAATTACCTTTAGCATTGAATGGATGTATGATAGTAGGGATAATTCAGTAATGGTCCCAGATTTTCGCTTAGCAGATTATAATGGACTTAGAGAACACTTATCAACTGTGGACTGGGGTGAAGAAGAGAGGTATCAATATGACAGTTTTCTTAACACTATACAGGCTGCCCAAAGAACATTTATCCCGTATAAAGAAATTAGATCAAGTAGAAATGACCCAAAATGGATGAATAATAGGCTCAAATATCTTTTAGGGCAGAAGAAAGGAATTTATAGGCGCATAAAAAGAGGTGAGGGTCATCTTATAAATCAGTATACTGACATTAAGAGGGACGTTAAAAGGGAATAAGAAAAGCTAAACGGGACTATGAAATTAAAGTTGCTAGGGATTCAAAAACTAACCCAAAAGTTTTTCCAGGTTTATAGAACAAAAGTTAGGGATAAGATAGGTCCCCTTAAAAATAACTTTGGGCATCTTACTGACAAGGAGAATGATATGTGCTCTATTTTTAATAATTATTTTCTCTCGGTTTTCACACAGGAAGACATTAATAATATCCCAGTAATTAATTTTTACAGAGGCCCAGAAGAAGATAAATTATGTAATATCACAGTCACTAGCGAAATGATTATGAAACAGCTGGACCGACTGAAACAAAATAAATCGCCGGGTCCTGATGAGCTTTTGCAAGGGTTCTTAAGGAATGCAAAATGGAACTCTGTGAACCAATATCTAACATTTTTAATTTATCTCTTCAAACAGGTGTAGTGTCTGATATGTGGAAGATGGCTAATGTAATTCCTATTTTTAAAGCAGGGGACAAGTCACTACCGTCAAACTACCGCCCAATAAGCCTGACCTCAATTGTAGGCAAATTACTAGAGTCAATTATAGCTGATATTATTAGAAGCCATCTAGATAACCATAATTTGATTAATGATACCCAGCATGGATTCACGAGGGCCGTTCCTGCCTATCTAATTTATTAACCTTCTTCAGTAAAGCTTTTGAGGCTGTTGATCACGATAAAGAATTCGATATTGTTTATTTAGACTTTAGTAAGGCTTTTGATAGAGTACCGCACCAGAGACTGTTAAAGAAAGTGGCAGCTCATGGCATTGGGGAAAAGTGCTGTCATGGATCGAGTCATGGCTCACCAATAGGAAGCAGAGAGTGTGCATAAATGGGGTTAAATCCGAATGGGGACTTGTAACAAGTGGTGTTCCACAGGGATCAGTCTTAGGCCCATTGTTATTTATAATATATATCAATGACCTTGATGAGGGAATTACTAGTGATATGAGCAAATTCGCCGACGACACGAAGATAGGTAGGATAATTGATTCAAACATAGATGTCATAGAACTTCAGGAAGATTTAGACAAACTTAATTCGTGGTCAGAAAAGTGGCAGATGCAGTTCAATGTAGATAAATGCAAGGTTCTGAAGCTCGGGAGTGTCCATAACCCAAGCACTTATAAGTTAAATAACGTAGAACTTAGCCATACAGATTGCGAGAAGGACTTGGGGGTGATGGTAAGCAGCAACCTTAAACCAAGACAGCAATGCCTAAGCGTACGTAATAAGGCAAATAGATTACTGGATTTATATCAAGTGTTGCAACAGAAGTCAGAGGTTATATTACAGCTTTATACATCATTAGTAAGGCCTCACCTAGATTACGAGCTCAGTTCTGGTCTCCATATTACAGAATGGACATAAATTCGTTAGAAAACATTCAGCGTAGAATGACTAAATTAATACATAGCATTAGAAATCTTCCTTACGAAGAAAGATTGAAGACCCTAAAATTACATTCACTTGTAAGACGTAGAATGAGGAGACATGATCGAGGTATACAAGTGGAAAATGGCGTATTAACAAAGGGGATATAAATAAGGTCTTGAGGATATCTCTCCAGAGACCCAATAATGGATTCAAGTTAGATAAGTTTAGATTTAGAAGGATATAGGAAAGTATTGGTTTGGAAATAGGGTAGTTGATGAGTGGAACAGTCTGCCTAGTAGGTTATTGAAGCTAGGACCTTGGGTAGTTTCAAATTTAGGTTGGATAAATTCATGAGTGAGAGGGTTGGATTTGAGTGGGACTCCGCATGAGTGGGTAGAATTGTCAAAGCTTATTTCTTGGGTAGCATTGAAAATTGGTTGAGCAAATATTCTGTTAGTGGGACGATTGTGAAGGACCTGCCTAGTATGGGCCAACAGGCCTGCTGCAGTGTTCCTCCTTTCTATGTCTAGTAATGTTTGACCGCTGAATTCGTTCTTGTTCGAACTTCACTATTCTATGTAATTAACCTTAACTATTAGAATTTATATTATTCAACTTACAATTGAATACCGATTCTTATCTGCATCCTAACATAAGACATAGCTAAGGGGGCACTGAGAGCCTTCCATCAAGTCCTTCACAATTCATCCATACAGTATTTATTCAACTAATTTTCAATTCTACCAAGAAAACTATAGATCAATTCCCATAGCATCCTTTCCTCATGAATTTATCAACTAATTTAAACTCCTAGTAATGTTTGACATCTGGCAGTCTTTCACTCATCATACCATTTCCAAACCAATACTTTCCTATATCCTTTCTAAATCTAAACTTATCAATTGAATCCATTATCGGTTTCTCTTGAAGATACCTCAGACCTTATTTTCCTTATCCATTTCCACTTGTATACCTCGATCATGTCTCCTCATTCTACGTCTTACAAGTGAATGTAATTTAGGGTCTCAATCTTTCTTCTAAGGAAGATTTCTAATGCTATGATTAACTTTAGTCATTCGTACGCTGAATGTTTTCTAACGAATTTATTCCATTCTGTAATATGGAGACCAGAACTGAGCTGCTAATCTAGGTGAGGCCTTACTAATGATGTATAAAGCTGTAATATAACCTCTGGACTTCTGTTGCTACACTTCTTGATATAAATCCCAGTAATCTATTTGCCTTATTTTACGCTTAGGCATTGCTGCTTGGTTTAAGGTTGCTGCTTACCATACCCCAGTCCTTTCGCATTCTGTAGGCTAAGTTCAACATTATTAAGCTTAGGTGCTAGGGTTATGAACACTTCCCGAGCTTTAGAACTTTGCATTTATCTACATTGAACTGCATCTGCCATTTTCTGACCAGGAATTGAGTTTGTCTAAATCCTCCTGAAGTTCCGTGACATCTACGTCTGAATCGATTATCCTACCTATCTTCGTGTCATCAGCGAATTTGCTCATATCACTAGTAATTCCCTCGTCAAGGTCATTTATATATATTATAAACAACAACGGGCCTAAAACCGATCCCTGTGGAACGCCACTTGTTACAGATCCCCACTCAGATTTAACCCCATTAATGCACACCTCTGCTTCCTATTGGTGAGCCATGACTCGATCCATGAAAACACTTTTCCTCCAATGCCGTGAGCAGCCACTTTCTTTAACAGTCTCTGATGTGGTACTCTATCAAAAGCCTTACTAAAATCAAATAAACAATATCGAATTCTTTATCATGATCAACTGCCTCAAAAGCCTTACTGAAAAAGTTAATAAATTAGTTAGGCAGGAACGGCCCTGGTGAATCCATGTTGAGTATCATTAATCAAATTATGCCTATCGAGATGGCTTCTTATGTTATCAGCTATAATCGACTCTAATAATTTGCCTACAATTGAAGTTAGACTTATTGGGCGGTAATTTGATGGTAACGACTTGTCCCCTGCTTTAAAAATAGGAATTACATTAGCCATCTTCCACGTATCAGACACTACACCTGTTTGAAGAGATAGGTTAAAAATGTTAGTTAAGGGTTCACAGAGTTCAATTTTGCATTCCTTAAGAACCCTTGAAAAAAAGCTCATCAGGGCCTGGCGATTTATTTTGCTTCAAACGGTCTATCTGTTTGATAACCATTTCGCTAGTGACTGTGATACTACATAATTTATCTTCTTCAGGCCCACTAAAATACCTAATTCTTGGGATATTATTAGTGTCTTCCTGAGTGAAAACCGAGAGAAAATAATTATTAAAAATAGAGCACATTTCATTCTCTTTGTCAGTAAGATACCCATAATTATTTTTAAGGGGACCTATCTTATCTCTAACTTTTGTTCTATACACCTGGAAAAAACTTTTGGGTTAGTTTTCGAATCCTAGCAACTTTAATTTCGTAGTCCGCTTAGCTTTTCTTATCCCCTTTTAACGTCCCTCTTAATGTCAATATACTGATTCGTAAGATGACCCTCACCTCTTTTGATACGCCTATAAATTCCTTTCTTCTGCCCTAAAAGATATTTGAGCCTATTATTCATCCATTTTGGGTCATTTCTATTCGATCTAATTTCTTTATATGGGATAAATGTTCTTTGGGCAGCATGTATAGTGTTCAGAAAACTGTCATATTGATAGCTCTCTTCATTACCCCAGTCCACAGATGATAAGTGTTCTCTAAGTCCATTGTAATCTGCTAAGCGAAAATCTGGGACCGTTACTGAGTTATTCCTACTATGAAACTTCCATTCAATGCCAAAGGTAATTGATTTGTGGTCGCTTGCGCCGAGTTCCTCTGTAATTTCTAAATTATTAACAAGGGTTTCCTTGTTTGCCAGAACTAAGTCAAGCAGATTATTTCCCTTGTAGGTTCTGTCACAAACTGCTTCAAAAAACAATCTTGAACTACTTCTAAGAAATCGTTAGATTCTAAATTCCCAGTCAAAAATTCCAATCAATTTGACTAAAGTTGAAGTCACCCAGAATAACTACGTTATCGTGCATTGTGGCCTTAACAATTTCCTCCCATAGTAGTCTCCCTTGGTCCCTATCTAAGTTTGGGGGACGGTATATCACACCTAAAATCAATTTTTCATGCCCCTCTGAAAATTCTATCCAGACAGACTCTGTATGTGTTAATTCAGACTTTATACCCATTTTTATACAACAATTTAAATGATCACGGACATAGAGTGCCACCCCACCCCCCTTCCCGATACTTCTGTCTACTTGGAACAATTTAAAACCCTGAATGTGACATTCGGCAGGCAAGTCCCGATTTTTCATATTAAACCATGTTTCAGTTATTGCAAAAACATCAATATTACCTGTACTTGCAACTACTCTCAACTCGTCCATCTTATTCCTAGCACTACGACTATTGGTGAAATATACACTTAAAGACCCTCCTTTCTCTTTACCCTTCCTGCTCATTTCTGTTTTCCCTTATACCTATTACTGTCCTTGTCACCTAGTGCCACTGGCTTTCCAATATCCACCTTATTCTGCCTATTACTAGTTCCCCTAGAATTTATAACATTACTACACTGGGACTTCACTGTTTTCCCCCCATAACCCATACCACTAACTTTTTCTAGTTTAAAGCCCTAACAGCTCCCTCCACTGCAGTTGCCAGTGCCCCCACCCCAGACCTAGATAAGTGAACCCCATCCCTGGCATACATGCCATTTCTGCCATAGAAGAGGTCCCAGTTGTCAATGAATGTTACTGCATTTTCCTTACAGTATTTGTCCAGCCAGCAATTGACACCAATTGCCCTGGACAACCATTCATTTCAACTCCTCTCCTTGGCAAAATACCACATATGACAGGGTTCCCACCCTTCTTCCTAATTCTGTCTATTGCTGACCTATAGCTGCTAATCAGCTCCTCACTCCTACGTCTGCCAACATCGTTGCCTCCAGCACTGAGACAGATAATAGGATTGCTCCCATTACCTCTCATGATGTCGTCCAGACGGCTAACAATATCCTTCATCCCAGCCCCAGGATAACACACCCTCTGCCTCCTATTCCTATCCTTAAGACAAAAT
Organism: Cherax destructor; assembly: GCA_009830355.1. Lineage (NCBI taxonomy): Eukaryota > Metazoa > Arthropoda > Malacostraca > Decapoda > Parastacidae > Cherax > Cherax destructor. Next base: position 12,993 of record WNWK01040705.1, read on the forward strand.
TCCCTATCCATAAACTTAATCTGACTATCCCCAACTAAAACAATGTTCTTACCTCGACTGGCGGTGTGCATGACGTTCTCGACGGTCTTTGTAGAGATGGTCTTCGCTGGGATGTCTTCACATTCGTCTGATAACAAGGAGAAAGAGTTGCTGGTTTTCACAGCAGTCTCCTGGACCTTCTTCAACTTCAGCTTCGTCCCTTCAGATTCGACTAGCATCCATTCGTTGGTCTGATCATCGGCGACATTGTTCCGGGGATAATCCTTGCATATACCCTTCAAACGTTGAATCTCTCTTCTAGCTTCCGTTAATTCCGCCTTCATTTGGAGATATAGCTGCTCGTAGTCGAGGGAAACCATCATCCAATCTCAGGTAGCTAATAACGTCGACTCACTAGTGAGACCTCATTTGGATTATGCAGCTCAGTTTTGGTCTCCTTACTACAGGATGGATATAGATTCATTGGAGAACATACAAAGAAGAATAACTAAAATGATTTACAGTATAAGAAATCTCCCGTATGAAGATAGACTTAGAGCGTTGAATCTCCACTCTCTGGAGAGACGTAGAATGAGGGGAGATATCATCGAGGTGTACAAGTGGATGATGGGCATAAACAAAGGAGATATTAATAAAATACTGAGGATATCGAACCAAGTAAGAACGAGAAATAACGGATTTAAATTGGATAAATTTAGATTTAGAAAGGACATAGGCAAGTACTGGTTTTCGAACAGAGTTGTAGATGCGTGGAACAATCTTCCGAGTACTGTGATAGAGGCTAGGACCTTGGGTGGCTTTAAAAGAGATTGGACAAATATTGAGTGGGAGGGCTGGGTTTGATTTGTGTCGTGAGTACGGGAATAAATTTTTAGGTAGTGGTGGTTTTGATAAGGACCTGCCTTGTATGGGCCAGTAGGCCTTCTGCAGTGTTCCTCCATTCTTATGTTCTTATGGACTGATTACTTCAAACTCCTCCTTTGTATGGTCTGATGAAGCCACTGTGTGGCGAAACGTTTCCTCAATAAAGATACCCAAATGTTGCACACGTGTCTAATTTATCAACTTGTCGGTCCTCTGAACCATTTATCTACATGGTTTCTTATAATATCAGCTATAATTGACTCTAGTAACTTGCCTAACATTGAGGTTAGGCTTATTGGGCGGAATTTTGACGGTAACGACTTGTACCCTGCTTTAAAAATAGGAATAGCTCGACAGAATTACGTTAGTCATCTTCCGCATCTCTAGCATAACACCAGTTTGGATTGATGAGTTAAACAAACTCGTTAGTAGCAGACTGAGCTCAAACTTGCATTCCTAAAGAACCCTTCAATACAGTTCGTCGTTACCCATTACCTGGTGACTTATTTTGTTTTAGCTCGTCTAATTGTTTGATAATCATATCTAAGGTGACTGCAATACTAATTAATTTGCTATCTTGAGGGCCTTATTTGAATACGTATTGATTGTTGATATATATATTTATGTCTTGTGAGAAAACCGACAGAAACATGTTTGATGAAAATTAGACACATATGCAACATCTGGGTATCTTCATTGTAGATGTTTCGCCATCCAGTGGTTTTATCAATACAAATTCAAAGACGTGAATGGTTTATTGACAACGTTTCGCCCACACAGTGGGCTTTATCAAGTCACAAACAGATCTACCTGGATGAAAGGAATGGAGTCAGGTGGAGAATGCTAGGACCTTGGGTAGCTTATGTTCTTATGGAAATATAAACGTTGTCAATAAAGGATCACATTATACTGTTTAAGTGTTTAAATTTCCATTGTGTCCGTATTTTATACCATTTATTTCCTTATGTTGGATAGCGACGAAGAAGTTTCTTGGCAAGGGATTCAGCTATGTTATAGAAGCCGTTGTTCTAATTGAAGTTGTTGGATATACAGATAAGTGATGATTCCAGGATTCTTCGTGAAGATTCTGAATCTTCACACCAACTCCAAGGCTAATTATCTCATCTTTTGTATATAGTTCTTCTATCTTACATTTATGTCGTTGTATTTGTATTGATAAATCCACTGGATAGCGAAACGTCTACAATAAAGACACCCAGATGTTGCACATTTGTCTAATTTTTAACTTGTCGGTATTGTATACCATTCATATACAGATATAAATTTAAAAAAGAGAACAGACATAGTTTTTAGCGGTCCTGTTTTTCCATACTTCTGTCTTGTACACTTGAAAGATTTCTTTTGGATTTCTTTGATTCTCTAGTTACTTTAACTTCATAGACGTGTTCAGCCTTCCTAATTCCCTCTATTAAAATTAGTAGATAGGTCAGAAGTTTTTTCAAGTGAAGAAATACTGAAATCCCATAATCAACATTATGTTGAAGTGTACATAAATAAAGTTCTGAGGATATATCTCAAAGAAAAACAAATTTAAATTTGTATTAATGTTGGTAAAAGTACACAATAAAATATCGCATTATTTGCACTTGTGTCCTTTTACCCAACAAGTTTAGATTTAGTGAGAATACCAGAAAGTACTGGTGTAGTCAATGAGTGGAACCGTCTGCCTAGTAGGAGTCATTGAACCCCCGGGTAGCTTCAGATGTAGGGTAGATAAATACATGATTGTCAGTGGGTTTAGGCTGATGGAGGATCTGCTGCACGTATAATATTCATTCCACAGGGTTAATTAGATTAAATACATAAATTTTTAATTTTTATTAGATAAAAAAGAAAGACATTACTAATACAAATAACAATTAATGCCGCTGTAAATTATTCTTGGGAGCCATAAAGATGGACGGTGTCATCTTTAATAGGCAGCTTAGATTTCTGAGCAAAATGGTTCTTTATCATTCCGTGTCCATTCTTAAAGAAATCAAGCCCTTTTACTTTAGATTTCTGAGCGAAATGGTTCTCTATCAGTCCGTGTCCATTCTTATAGAAATCAAGCCCTTTCGATGCAAGGTCTTCTTTGAATTTCTCTAGCTTTTCAATCGAGTCAAACTTGTTGAGATGTTCTGTTTTATGAGGATACAACTACTTGCAGATTGGAAGGCAGTAGTCTTCAAAGTCTTCGTTATATCGAAAGTCAAATAGTGGGCGATAGTGGACGTCACATAGACGCTGCTGGTTTTGATACGTTGATTGTTTTGTAAAATGGTACTTTTGTCGTCTTAGTAACGTAACGTTTGTCGGTAGTAATGCAAATCCTTGTCCTGAACATCGTGTCGGTCAGCTCATCGGTATGGGTTATGGTGGTAGTTCTTGTTGAAAAAGTAGTTGTTGTCGAGGTTTTGTAAGTCACTTTAACATTGTTAAGCTTTATTCGACAGGTTTCTGCAACTAGACTTTTTGTGGTAAGAGTTTCTTCAACAGGCACGAAGATTGTTGACGTGAGGAAAGTGTGTGAGTCAAAATCGAATGTTCCGGATACGAAGTAATTGTCTTTCTCACATACACTGTAGACGGAAGCAGTACTGTCTTAGTAATGTTTATTTCTTGATATTGGTAATCCAATATATAGTGCGTTGCGGTTGATGTAAAAATTTCGACATCGGTCTCCGTTACCGTGACTGTTTCAACAGTGTCAGTACAAGTCTGGAGAGGAGCAATGTGACCTTTATCGGAGAGGGCCACAGCAAGCAGGCAGCAGATCAAGAAGATTCTCCACATTCTGAAAAATTATCTTCAGGAGCGTTGTAGCAATCTTCGTAGTCTACGAATGTCTTCATCAAGGAGAGAGGTCCAGTAGTCATGTCGTGTCTCAAGTTTGTCTATCTGTCTGTCACTGAGAGTCTCCTAGTACATATTCAGCGCAGGGATGTCTAACTGGACATGGAGAGATTCGCTTGTGGCGA
>WNWK01040706.1:0-16836 GCA_009830355.1 Cherax destructor
AAAAAATGGTTTTGAGAGTGTAAAACTGTGGGGAAATGGGGGGGTAGGGGTTTTTCCTGGGTTGGAGGGAGGAAGGAGGTTTGTGGGCGAGGGCTTGGACTTCCAGCAAGCATGTGTGAGCGTGTTAGATAGGAGTGAATGGAGACGAATGGTTTTGGGACCTGAGGCTGTTGGAGTGTGAGCAGGGTAATATTTTGTGAAGGGATTCAGGGAAACCAGTTATTGCTTTAGTTGGACTTGAATCCAAATGGGAAGTACAATGCCTGCACTTTAAGGAGGGTCTGGGAATAGTGACAGCTGGGAGGGACTTATTCTCACCCTTCGATCTGAGTGCCTCTGAAAAAACAGTGATTATGTAGAGTGAGGTGGAATGTTGAATGATGATGAAAGTATTTTCTTTTTGGGCCCACCCTGCCTCAGTGGGAGACGGCCGAGGGTGAAAAAAAAGTTATTGACATTTACATTATAAAATTGCTATTCATTAATGAAAAATAATTTTAAATATAATCACTATGTAGGTAAATATATCATCCTCTTGAAGGGAAAAAGTTTCTTATGCATTTCTAGTTGGAAAATTAAATTTAAGATTATTTAATACTATTGCCCCAGAGTAGTTTTTGATATGTCAAGACAATTATAGTTACAGTGCTGGTCACTATAGTAGAATGTAACAGGATTCCTGAAGGCTACTGGCAGCATAGTCAGTGCCTTCTATGTTTTGGTAGATGGATATCTGTGATCTCCTGTGCTATATGATCTTGAGTGATGAGGTTGATAGACATTTTTGGCTATAGACAAATTAATATGGGCAGGGATGAGTTGTTGATACAAGACAGTGGCTAGATCATTAGATTACAAAAGGTAGGCCATCAAGCATAGGAATTAGTAGAAACCATTAGTGTATGTGAGCATTCAATGAAATTGGGGCATCAGTTCTGTGATGGCATGGTGATGACATGCCCACACTACAAACATGCCCGGGAAGCCTAATTGTCCTAGTGCTTGTGGTGTAACAGTATTACAGTTAATGTATGTTGAGGCGTTTGTCTAGGCTTCCGGGATGTCTCATGATGTGGAATGTCATCCACTGCCATCAAGGAACCACACATGTGATAGCTTCACTATATTTCCTTTAATTTGATTTGATGGCCTGCCTATGTTATCCAATAATCTGTACAATTGTTTCGTGTCAACTATTTATTCCTCCCCTATAAATTTGTCTTGCCAAAAATGTCTGACAACCTTGGCTCAAGTCTAATAGTGTAGGAGGCCACAGACATGCATCTATCTACTACCTAAGCCTAGAAGGCCTGAGCAGGGCAAGTTGCCTGCCTGTTGTGATTTTCGGTACATGTTGTCAGGCTGGCATTTAATTTTTGTTGAACTGAATATCAGAATCAAGCATTATTCTGATATTAAAGCGCAATCACCTTCACCCAGCATACTTTAGTGATGGGCACTCTATTGAGAATTATATTAAATTAAGTGATATTTTATCCTTCATGATGCATTAAGATGGTGGAAATGCTTTATTACTTAGTATAGAAAATATTCAAAATAGGACTACTGGGATTGCATTAATTTTTTTAACTGTGCTCCTGATATGTAAACAAAAAAGGTATTGTATAATTTTCAAATGGATATTATATGCAGGCTTACCCCCTTTCTCCCAACCTTCACGAAAGATAATCTATGATAATAAGCTACCAGAATAAACACAGTGAAATATTCAGATTTATATCTACTATATAGTTAGTCACTGTAATCTAATATTAGGTCACACACTAATCCGTCATCATTGGGACCTGTAGGTGGGATTAGTGAGTTTGCCGAATTACAGAGTGGTTAGATTAGAATAAACAATTAACCTATCAATAGAGACTGCACATCTTCCTCATTTTCATCACTGCTTTCCCCTCTACTGGCTTGCTGCTTGGATTTACAACCATCTGCACAATTTCTAGGTCAGTATAATGATGAAATTTGAAATTATGTTACCCCGATATTAGTGCCGGATTATTGATGGAACCAGATAACTGATTGCTGGAATAGTGATGGCCGATTGTACATAATGGGGGGCACTTTTTACAAAAATCCATGAATTTCAAGGCAAAAATGCAATGTTTGCCTGGCACATGTTGATGGCAATACAGGTTAATGTGCTGAATGAATGTTTGGAATAAAATATGGCCTTCATATTAACTGATGATGATACAAATAGCAATAGCTGTTATGATTTTGAAGGTTTTAAATTTCCCTGATCAGTGGAATAATGTGTCCAAATATTTCTGAAAAAAAAAAATATTCAGTGGCCCCCCGATTTAAAGAGACCTCGAAATCTTTAAGTATGTAAGTATAATATTGTAAGTGCTTTTGTAAGTGTATTTTTGGGGTCTGAAATGGACTAACCTCTTGAATTATTCCTTAAGGGAGAAAATTCGTTGGAATGGCACTTGAGCAGGCTTCTGGAATGAATTATGCTCGTTACTCGGGTCCACTGTATGATATCTGAGGCTACGAGGAAGAGATTAAGAAATGGATTAATTTGTAATAAAAATGTTAGTGTATGAAAACCAGTAAAACACTGATATTGCTGATAGCTTGAACTAGGATGTTAGCAAGTTAATGCAAAACCACAGTAATATGTATCAGAGTATCATAAGATGAATAGTAAGAAATTGACATCTATAATAGTTATGTTGATCAATTTATGCACTTATGTTATTAAGTAGCAGATCCTGACCATGGGTATGGCAAGGCACATACAAAAATAGACATACTAATTTCAGGAAGCATCTTGTGCTGCTGACAGTATTTAATTAAAACATTGGCAGATTTGGGATATAAAGAATACCTGTATCCATAGTTGATCTGAAGAATAAGATGCAGAGCTGTATCTGTATTCCTGTCTGAGGTTTCTGTATTCAATCCAATTCTGTAGTGTTCAACCCATATGATGCTAGGTATATTATATCAAATGGAATTACATTACTTATGTACTGCACATACAGGGGCCCCTGCTATTTGAACACTCCAAAACTCGCCCTTTATGCAAGTTTATTATTGTAGTGCTTTTATAAGTGTATTTTGGGGCCCTGAAATGGACTAATCTAATTACACCATTCCTTATGGGAATAAATTCGTTGGTAACAGCACTTGAACAGCATTCTGGAATAAGGGTGAGTTTTGGAGTTTTCGAATAGCGAGGGTCTACTGTACAAATAAAATAGGACTACTTCATTTATTATATTCAATTTTATTTGTTTGATAATTTTTTTATGCCCCCCACACATCTATCATTGTCATATACAGTTCCTAAAATTTAATGGGGAAAGGGTGAGAGGAAGAGGTACATTCCCAGAAGTCCCTGAAGATAGAAACTCCCGAATAATGCAAAATTGGCTCCTGAACAACAATTTTATTTCGGATTGGGGTTCATTTTGCATTTCAGAACTTATCTTTAATACAGGTTGGTTAGGTTCTGGGCTACTGCTGAAAAGTAAAAATTGCTGAAAAATGAAACGAAGCCTTTATTCATTTTCAAATGCATGTAAAAGCCTGATAACATGTTTACATTATTGTATATTAAGTGAGCGAAGGAGTTAGGCCTAAAAAGTGCATATACAGTACCTACAATACTTTTTCTCAACACGTCAGCCGTTTCCACCGAGGCAGGGTGACCCAAAAAGAAAGAAAAACTTTCACCATCATTCACACAATATCATTGTCTTTGCAGAGGTGCCATATATGAACCTCTTCCACTGTTTTTTTTTTATTTTGCCAACATGTCAAAACCTTTTTAACATCAGCTTCCTTTAGTTTTTTTTTTGCCAGGATAGAAGTGATAAATAGATTTTTTTTCCCGGGAATCCTGGGAAGCTCCCCCAGTACGCCACCCCATAAATTTTTAATTCCTTCAGTTCTATGGTGTTCCCACTTTTGGACTCAAAGTTGGCGAATGCGATGCCGTAAATGTCATCGATACCGCTAACTTCACAAGCATAATTCGTTAGTTTTCGATCAAATTTCATAATTTTGGTGTCGTTATGATCGGAAAAGATTCTCTATCATTTCATAAGAAAATTTGTGACCCTGAGAACGAGTTTGGGAGAGGGCCTGGCGACCCCCAAAGGGTTAAAGTGCAGGCATTGTATTTCCCATTTCCAGGACCAAGTCCAACTACATCAATTAAATCAATTGCACACATTACTTACCTTAAAATATTTTCATCCTAGTTATACAGTGGACCCTCGCTATTCAAACACTCCAAAACTCACCCTTTTGTGTAAGTTTATTATTGTAAGTGCTTTTATAAGTGTATTTTTGGGGTCTGAAATGGACTAATCTAATTAAAAATTCCTTATGGGAATAAATCGTTTTGGGAACAGCACTTGAACAGCATTCTGGAATGAAGGTGAGTTTTGGAGTGTTCAATAGTGAGGGTCCACTGTAGTGAGTGGTGAAATATATTTATTGTAGAAGTCTGAATAAATGAAGAATGGGTATACTACGTTGGGAAAAAACCCCTGCATTAGAGAACCATCGTAAAGTGAAGCACTGTAAAACAGTTTTTTCCCGTATTTATCTGTTATCTGTCAAATATTGATGTGAATGAGGAATGATCAGATTAAGGAGATTTTGGTGTGGGGAAGCCATTGAGCCAGAAAAAATGTTGGGTAATTGAAAGCCTGTGAATTTGCAGGGATGACTTACTATTTTTTTTTTTTACTGTACATGAAATATTCAGTATGACTGTTTTACTGTACAAGGCTCCAAGTACATATACACTTAATCATTAGTGGATTTGCAAGTTGTAAATCTAAGACCTATTTGTCTATTGGCATGTGAAAGTTGTAGACCCAAAACTGGGTGACAGATAAATTGTGTGTAGGGATCTGAAGCCCAGCTTATGGGCAAAATTCATGGCTTCTGAGGAGTACAATGTGTTTCTCATGAAATTGGAGGAAAAAACACTTTTTTTTTTTTTAGTTGGCAATGAGCTTGGAAACCCATGTCTGTCTGTATTACTATCAGATATATGTAATAATTTAAAAGATTTCAAAATGTGTCTTTTTGCAAAACTTTGAAGAAAAAAAAAATCCATATTAAGAGTGACATATTTGATTTAGATAGACATTTATTATACACACACAACCCCCCATATAAAGAGAGGAGCTTACGGCCCCTTTCGGCCCGACGGACCATTTACAAAGTCACACTAACACACAGATGGTGAAGGGATTTATAGGCAGGCAGACGGGGGGGGTAAAAAGAGAGTGGGGTAATAATGGAGTAAGTAGTGGAAGTGGTAGTAGTAGTAATAGTAGTAGTGGAAAAAAAAACCAGGGTTTCCATATTCAAAAGGAAAGGAGCACTGCAATGAGGCTAGCGGCCGCAAGGGGGGGACGAGAACACAGAGGAGGAAAGGCAAAGTAAATGAAGGACAAATACAAGGCAAAAGAAAAAAAGAAGGAAACCCATAGGAAAAAAAGGAGAAGGAGGAAGAGATAAAAAGGGGAAGGAATCAGGTTAAGTCAGGGTGTTCTGAAGTTTAGAGCATTTAACAATGTACTGAGAGAGGAAAGCATCAACAGAGACAAAGCCAGGGCTAAGATTCATACGGGGAAAGTTGTGTATAAGGGAGGATTCAACCAGGCGGACTGTGTGTGGTGTGACTTTGTAAATGGCCCAAAGGTCGGGCCGAACGTCGTCGTAAGCTCCTCTCTTTTATATGTGTGGGTTGTGTGTATTGTTCCAGTCACGGTATTGTGCCTTTTGTTTTTTATTGACATTTATTATGTATGTATAAAGAAAGGGTGTACAGTATTAATAAACATGAAACCTAATTATAGTTACCTAATAATGATTGACATTTTTCTTGCAGGGTCAAATTACACTACCAGCAGATCGAACAGAAATTACTGGGGGAAGTTAGTTTTGGTGGTTGGAAATGCATTATTTGATCAGCCAAGAAATTCTCTTCCCTCTGAGATGAGGCGTCATGTTGAACAAAACACTGAAGATGCTATCAGTATTCTCCACAAGCTTCTTACTGGCCTTGATGTTAATGTTAAGTTTTCTGGGTGAGTTATTGTGTTGTGAAATTTTCCGAGAAGCTGACTTGTGTAGCTCTTTATTTAGTATAAAGTTTTCTTAAAAAAAAGTGTTGTTTTGGGTTTTTATTTTTTTTTATGACAATACAGTATTTCATAGTTACATATTATGACATGGAAGTTTGAAGATGTTTAAATTTCCCCCTTCACCTGTATAGTATTCATAATTTTTTAATGCTTACTCCTCACTTTAATATGTGATCTCCATTTTTAATCTCTTAATCTTATATTAGCCTAAGTATATTTCTTTTGTTTTACGGGCTAATTCTCACAAAATGTGAGCATGCATGCTAGCACTTCTCTCTGATAAGGGGAAACTTTTACATTTGTAAAAGAAAAAATCAGAATGAAGGTAACTGTGTGACATCTGAGTTTGTGGCTAGACTAAGTGCTAGTAAAATATAATTTAAAGTGCATAATAACAAATGGTTTGTTTTTTTTTTTCAACAAGTGGGCCGTCTACCCCCAAGGCAGGGTAAAAAGAAAATCCCCAAAGAAAATACCAATTCATTCAACCTTTCACCTCACCCCTACATAATCCTGTCTTTGAAAGGGTCGGGACCTGGAATAAGCCCCTCAACGTTTTACCCCAACCCCCCCTTTTAAAAGTGCGGGATTGTTTTCCCCACCGGATAAAAGGCCCAACTAAATCTTCTGAACCCTTTTAAAAAATTTCCCCTGCCCTCAACATGGGTAAAACCCATTGTCCCCATTCCTCCTATACGCTCACACATGCTTGCGGGAAAGTCAAACCCCTCCCCCCAAAAACCTCCTTTCCCCCTCCCCACCCGGGGGCGACCCCCCCCCCTTCCTTCCCTACAGATTTATACGCTCTCCAATTTTTCTACTTTATCCATTCTCTAAAACCAAACCACCTCAACAACCTCTTCAGCCCTCTGACAAATACAGTAACTCCCCCTCCTCCTAATTTCCCCCAAATTTTCTTAATATTTCACCCCACATTGCCCTTTGACAGGACATCTCCACCCCCCAGCCGCCTCCCCGCTAGCATTTGCAACCCTCTTCCCCATATATTGATTTTCAAAAAGCTGGGAAAGGGTTTTATCAAGCAAGTCCATGGTTGAGAGGAAAATAATAGAAACATGTTTCATTAAAAGCACTTTTGAAAATAATATAATTTTCTTTTTGGTTTATATAAATTGGATTATTTATAAATTAAAAAAATTTGGGAAGAATTTAATGATAAATTGGACTAATCTTAATTCTTGGGGGGAAATTTCAGGTCCTTTCTTATTTCCCCTTCACAGATAAATCGTTTACGCTACTGTGAGGTGTGTTTTGTTAGTGTAATGTGACTGTAGGGGGTTTGTCTTCCCCCCATATAAGCCTTCTTGTCATGTTTCCTTTTATAGTTCCTTGATAATGTGAGTAGTCCGAAAGCACTTGGAATTCCTCTATTTTTCATAGGGGGTTTTTGCATATTTTTATATCACCTGTTTACTGTGATCTTTTTGCACCCTATAAAGGGGTTGGTAAAATTTTTTTTACATTCTCTTCTTTGCCTCCATGGATCGTTTTTGTCTCCACAGATACCTCAAGCACCACTCACCTTTTTTTCCTTCTCAATTCTATGGTTAACCTCATCCTTCATAAACCCCTCCACGCAAAATCAACCCCCAAAAGTATCAAAACTTTTACTTTTTCCCATAACCCCTCTCCCCAATGTGATATCAATTTTCTTTATTTAAATATTTGTCCCTCATCGTATTTGATTTACTGAAATTTGGGAAACAGATAGATGTTTATCTGATGTTAACTTTTTAAAAATTTAAAAAATAATTTATCCATCAGCCATCTCCCCCCAAGGGGAGACCCCCCCCCCCAAAAAAAAAAAAAAAAGTTTTGCGCAAAATGCACATAAAAATTTCAATTCCCCTAAAAATTGCATCACCCCCACCCATCATGAGTGGGCATTTTTACCTCTAGGACTCAAGTTCAGCTAAGAATTTTTTTAGTTATCATTATAGCTGTAAATTTTGATTCTTTTTGGTTTTTGGGCCCATGATTTTGATGTATGATTTAAGTTTTACCTGGAACCTTTCATTGTTTTTTCCCAAAGGGTTTCGCGTGTTTTTACGTCATTAGCATCTTGTATGTAGTTCAATCCACAAAATCGATAATCAGTCACTTGTTGCTGAAAAGTATTGGTGTATATCATCAACTGAATTTGATTTTTTTTTTAACCCGGGGGGATTCCCACCAAAGGAGGGTGGCCCGAAAAAATTTCATCATCATTCACTCCCTCACTGTCTTGCCAGAGGGGGTTTCTTTTCACTACAGTTATAAAACTGCAAATTAACACCCCCCCTTCAGGTCAGACACTGTACTTATTCCCCGGACTCGAAGTCTGGCCTGCCCGGGTTTCCCCGAATCCCCGAAATGTTACTTTGCTCACCTCCCAGCATGTCAAATATTAAAAAAAATTTGTCTCCATTCACTCCTATCAAATATGCTCACGCATTTTCTGGAAATCAACCCCCCCAGAAAAACCCCTTTCCCCTCCATCCAACCTTTCCTGGCCGACCCCCACCCCCCCTTTCCCCCCCACTAAAAATTTTCCCCTTAAGTCATTCTGTTTGTTCCATTCTCTCTCATTAGAACCTCAACCCCTCCTCAGCCCTCTGGTTAGTTTTGGTAATCCTGCACCTCCCCCCAAATTTTCCAAACCCCAAATTCCCCATTATATTCACAAAAATTGACCTCAGACGACATCTCCACCCTTCAGCCTTCTCCTCGTTGAAACTTCCATCACCCATGCTTCACATCCATATAAGGTGTTTGTAATATCTCTACATTTCCCTTTTTACTTCCAGGGAAAAAAATTTTTGTCCCCAAGACTCTGAAGTCCCCAACTCCCCTTTTTCCCCTCATAAATTTATGATTCACCTCATCCTTCATAGACTGAATTTGATTACTCGGGTTAAAAAAAAAGTTTGTGATCCACAGGTTGGGGCTTTGAATTTACTGGGGGCTGTTTTTGTTTGACCTTGGCATCATGTTACCATGGATGGGTGATAGATCCATCTAGTAAACTGCTGCTATCATTAATGATCTCTCCTACAACCAGCTCAAACAATTTTCATGGAGAGAAAAGGGTATCAGAACCAACAACAAGTTTTTGAAAAAGGTATTAGTAAAAAAAGTTATTCACTGTTTCTCTGCATTTCTTAGCAAACCCTTTTTTTAACTGTTCCATTGTACTAGTATGCAAGTAATGTCAATGTATCCTGTATCTGGTATCCCAAATTTTTTCTGGGCCTCAGATTTGCGGGCCCCATTTTAGGTCTCAGCTGTGTAGTTTGGTTCATAGTTACCTTGTGCCTCCTAGAAAAATAATCCGGTGCTGGGGTATGGGGGGCTTTTGGGTAATTGCCCAGTAAACATGGCCCCAAAAAGCTTTTGATTCCCAACCTTTCGAGTGAAACCCGGAAATTTTTTCAACCCGGCACCAGTGATATTGGGGAATGAAAAGGAATCATCTTTTTATTTTTTTGAAGGGGACTACAATGGTGATATGACCGGAAAATCCAGTACAATCAAGGTTGAATCCCTTTCCCCCTCTGGTTTGCTATAAAAAAATTGAAGTTGATGGCTCTTTATTTATCTCTGAAATGGATAGTGATTGGAATGTTTGGAATAGCATTGGAGGGGAATTAAAAGGGAATTGCAATCAAGTGATAGTGATGTAAATTTCTTCCCTAAAAAGGCAACGGTTGGTTTGGCTTTGCTCATGTTGTTTCTTTGTTTTTTGGTTAGATATCTGGCAGCGTGATACTGTTGAAGGAATCTGAAAGTGATTGTGACATTAATGGTGCTTTCTTTGGGTATCAAAATGACATGCAGTACCAACATCTGTGACAACAACCATGACAGCACCAACAGTGGTAACAACCACCAACCGTAGCAAATCCTTAACCCCCCCAGCAGGACAACACTGCCGGGGCAAACCCGCAAAAGCATTGATGCCACTCCCCGTGACAACACCAGCCAGGATCAAAAATATTATATCCCCCAGGCCAACAGGGTATGAAAAAGGCAGGAATGTTTGTTTTGTGCCAAATGTTTCATGATTTGATGACAGTAATAGTGGAATTCAGCCAGTCTCCTATAACAGATGATTCCACTGAACGGCCTTTCAGTTATTCTTTGAAACAAGTCAGTATTATTGCTCAGGCAAATAACTATTACAAGTACATATGGAACTCTTATGTTTTACTGAAATCAAGGGGACAATGGAAGGATACAATTGTTTGACTACTATCTTTTTTTGAAACACTAATGTGATCCACACCATAAGAAATGTATTAAGTATTGGAGTACAGATAGACTTATAGCAACCTAGCTTTCTAAATTAAATCCCTTATTAGGTGTTGCAGCAATCATTAGATAAAAGGGGCCTGATTTTGTACAGATAAGGGTTACTTTTGCTTTTACAATGGATTTTTATTTAAAAAATGTGGTACCTAGTGTTAACTGAGCGTAAAAAAAAAAATGAAAATCATATTTCTTTTGGGGTTAAAAAAATCAGAAACCTAAAAAACTAATTGGTGTTTTGTGCCAATATTTCCAAAAACCCATCAATTTCAGCCATCTTCAACACCCCATAAAATGGCAATTTTTTATCAGATTGTATTCATTTTAGTCTTATCTATTTTCCCCACACCCCAAAAAGGGAAATTTTTATTTTCTAGGTATACAGTTAAGGGTTGAAAAAATGTTTTATCCAATTTTTATAGCCTCTTTATTACTAGTTTTGTATTAGTAAAATGTCAAAATTGTTCTTTTTAAAATAGCCCGTTTTAAAATGCAAGCAATTTGGGGGGAAAAAGGGTTTTGTAGCATTTGCTAAGTCTAAATTTTTTGACATTGGTTGTTTTATTTTCCCATCATGACTTTATTAAGGGTTAAGTTTCTGTGTACTCTGTATGCCTTCTTAGGCTTATGCATAATTTGTTCTAGACTTACCGTGGCCTGGTGGCAAAAAGGGCCCGGGTTCCATTCCCGGCGGGGGTGGAAACATTGGATGTGTTTTCCCTTAAACCCGGGTTTTCTATGTTCACCCATCAGTAAAATGGGGCCTGGGTGTTAGTCGACTGGTGTGGGGGCATCCTGGGACAAAACTGACCTAATTTGCCCAAAATCTCTGCATAACAAGGGGGCTTTCTATATAGTATAGTATGTCATTGATGTCAGCTAGGCCTGTATCCTTGTACATTTTTTTTTTTTTCCCCCAAAAAAATGGCCCTTCCCCCACGAGGCAGGGTGCCCCAAAAAAAAGAAAATCCCAAAAGAAAATCAATCATCATTCAACATTTTCCCCAACCTCATACATAATCACTGTCAAAATGAAATTTACTTGTAATAAAAAAAAAGATCTACGGGGTATCTTGAATTACAAGTCCCCCCAATTTATGAGTTTTCTGAGTTGGGGCCGTGCTGGTTGATTTTGTTTTGGGGTTGGAGCCAAAATCAGATTTGGTGAGTTTGAATGGCCACTAGTTGGCCGTAAATCCAAAGGGGACATGGTTCCCTCCCCGTGGAAGCATCTTTCTTGTGTTGGGGTGATTTGTGCAGTTATTTTGCCTTTTTTTTTCTAACCATGGGCCCTAGAAAGTACATAAGTGAAAAGGACAGTGCTGAAAAAGAGGGGGGGATGATGTCCATTGAATTAAAGCATGAAATCATAGAAAAAAGAGAAGGTGTGTGTGCAGTAAACTTGGTGAGGCAGTACAAGTGTAGTACTTGTGCCTCTGCCTTCTCTGTGGGGAAAGGGACGGGATTCAACTTCCGTATTCACCCAAAAAGAAAGGGTGGTCTCCCGACTCGGGAAAAAAAAAAATTTTGGGAAAAACCTTTTGTTTCAGAGTTTTCCTTATAAAAATGATCTAGTTCAGTAAGCTTCCAAAAATCATTTTTTTTTATAATAAGACCTCAGAAAGGGCAAGAATAGGAAGATGGTCAGAGCGATAATTATTTTACCCCGGGGGGGGTACCCCTTACATAATGACATATTTTATTCATTCTAGGGTATATATCATGTTTCTATGTTATTTATATTGTTTATTATTATATTAGATCAATTGTGATAGATAAATAAGCCGTAGAGTTGATATTAGCTTTTTTTTTCAACAGGTCGGCCGTCCCCACCGAGTGGGGACCCAAAAAAAAAAAAATCCCCAAAAAAAAATATTTCCCTTTCACCACACTCGTACATAATCACTGTCTTTGCAGGGCGCTCAGATACGACAGCTGGAATAGTCCCCCCCAGCTGTCATTTCCCCGACCCCCCTTTTAAAGTGGGGCTTTTTTCCCTTTTCCCAGGACTTAAGCCAACTAAATCAATTAACTGGTTTCCCTGAATCCCTTCACAAAATTTCCCCTGTCACCTCCAACAGATGTCATGTCCCAAAAACCCATTAGTCTCCATTCACTCCTATCTAACATGCTCAAAAGCTTGGGGAACCCAACCCCCCCAAAAAACCCCCCTTTTTTTCCCCCCCAAACCTTTTTTTGGGAAAACCCTCCCCCCTTCCCCCCTACAATTTTACCTCTCGGTCATTCTCTTTAAACCCATTCTCTCAAACCCCCAAAACCCCCCTAAACCCAACCCCTCTTCCCCCCTCTAAAAAAATCTTTTAGTTTTCCACCTTCCCCTTTTTCCCCAAATTCCCCGAATTTTCTAAAAATTTTACCCACATTCCCCTTGGGCGGACATCTCCACTGCCCCGCCTCCTCCCCCCAGCTTTCCCCTTGCCCCCCCTTTAAAAAAGGGTGTTGGTAAATAAAAAGTTTTTCCCCTTTTTTGCCCCCATGGATCGTTTTCTTCTCCCGACCCCCAAACGCCCACAAATTTTTTCCCCTTTATCTTTTTGGTTTACCCTTAATTAAACCCTTTGTGCCGTAAACCCCCAAAAAAATTTAAAACTTTTTCTTCTTCCCCTCCTTTCTTTAATGTGATTTTAAATAAAAATAATGGGGAATTTGATACCCCTAAGGGGGTAGGTTGTTAGACAGCAGCCCCCCCGGGGGTACTACTGTCCCCAATTAATTTAAAAGGGGGCCTGTAATTATTTTATGGGGGGATTGCTGGTGGTTTTTTCTGTCCCCCATAAACATCAAGTTTTTAGGCGTCTTCTCTTCCTTACACCTAAAACATATCAAGCATTTTTTACACACCCCCCGGGGTTTTTTTTCTTTTTTTACTAGTTCTTGTTCTTTTTATTTTCTCTTATCTCCATGGGAAGTGGAACAGAATTCTTCCTAAATAAGCCAGAAGGTGTCAAAAGGGCCCTGAAATCCCGGGGGAAAAAGGGGCAAAAACCCCCTTCTCCTTATATTTTTACAAAATTTTTAAAAAGGAAACTTTTTTTTTTTTTTGGGGGCCTCAGTGGGATCAGCCAGTCGTTGAAATATGATGTTACAGTAGATACACTTTTAATACTGGCTTTTTTATTTTCCCCCATTTTGCTCTATTCTCTCTATTTATCGTCTTAAATTTTTTTTTCTTTTTCTTTAAATTTTTTTCATTTCTGACTTGGGGGGAAAATTTCCCCCAAAAATTTTTTTCTTTTTGTTTTGTTTTCTAGGTTCTATATAATCAAAAATTTAAAGGGAAAAGGTGCAAAGTATAACTGAAATGACTCTTGCTAATAACCCAAATAGAAACAAAAAAAAATTTTTTAAAAGTGAAAAATACATTATAGTCCCCTTTTTCCCTATCCCACTTTTTTAAATGAGATCGGCCCGGGACAATAAAAAATTTCTTTTAAGCCCCTTTTTTTTGAAAAAGAGGGGGGGGAAAGAAATTTATAACTATACTTTCTTTTGGGGGGAAAACCCCTCTCCCCCCTTCCCTTTTTTCCCCCTTCCCCATTATCCCCCTTCTCCCCCTTTTCCCTTTTTCCCAGCTAAAATGGAGCTGGAAAAATTCTTTTTAAATCTTATAAAAGACAGTTGTGATTGCTTCATGATGTAAACGGCCAAAAAGGGTATTTTTTTAAAAACCGAAGGGCAAGAAAACCCCTTTGGGTTTGGTTGTCATCAGTCATGGCGGCCTTTTAAAAAAATTCTCTGAAATATAACTAAATTCATTTAATTTTTTCTTGAGCTTTAAAAATACATTTGTTGAACGGGGGAGTCGGGCAAAATTTTCAAGGATATAAAAAAAAAACCATGAGACAAAATTTTTTTTTTTGAACATAAAAGGTTTTATAAATCTATCTCTAAATTAATTTTGTTTAAACATTTTTTTTCCATTTTTTATTTAAAAACATTCCCCTCACTTGTTTTTTGGGTTTTTTTCCAGAAAGGGGGAAACAGTCTTTTATGGTTTTTCCCCCTTTCCCCCCTTTAAACCCCCCATTCCCCACCCTTTCCCCAAAGGGGGGGGATGGGAAAGGGGGGTTTTTTTTTTGGGTCACTCATCTTGGGTGGGAAATTCTAATGAATTAAATTTTTATCTCTAATATCCATCTCATTTTAGTTTTTCATTGTTTTAAAAAACATCTTAATAAATGATTAAGCACTGAAACCACTTTGGGATTCAGTGGTCTTATAATTTTTTCCCGAACTTGTAATAAGTATTAAAAATGTTTAAATTTTCTTTTTTCTGTTGTGGGGGGTTTTTTTTTTTTGGTTAACTGGAAAAAAGTTTTGGAAAAAATTCCCCAGGTTAATAAATGGGGGGTTTTTTTTTTGTTTTTTTTAGCCCCCATATTTACTTTTTTGCCCTGTTTGTGAGGGTTTTTGACTAACAGTGGGAATGAAAACCCCTTTTTTTTAGGGGGGGTCTGTTTAAGGGAAGGGAAAAAACTTTCTTTTTTGTAACAATCCTTTTCCACCAAATTAAAAAAAGGGGGAAGGTTTTGTAAAAAATTGGTCTTTTTATACAGCAATTCTGTCTTCAAATCCCTTATTTAAATATACTAATTGCCCCCCACATTCATTAAAAATTTAATTTTATAATGAAAAGTTTTTCCCCAGGAAAAACCAAAATATAACCAAGTCAAGGGGTTTTCCCGCATGGGGGAAAATGGTTTGGGGAAAACAATGATGTGGATCCACCTTCTCAGGTTTGTAAATGGGGAAACTTGGGCCTATCCCCCCAACTCCAGAAACCCTCTTTCAACAAATGGTGTCAGGAAAATACCATGCAACACAGTTGTTCAGATAAGAATAAGTTTGTTAATAGTGATATCTGATTACCAATAGCATTACTGTTTATCCCCCCTTTTTTGGGGTTTTTCCTTCTGTTGCTTTATGATCTTAATTCAGTTTTTTTTTAAATTTTCCCTGTGCCCCAAAAAAATTTGGAATTTGTTTTTTCTTTTTTTTATTTTTTAAATGCTGTTTTTAAAAAACGGTTTTGGGGGAAAAAGTATATGGTAGTAATGTTTTTTGTTTTTTTTTGATTTTTCCCACCCCCTAATTTTTTTTTGGCTTTTTTTTCAAAAAATTTTTTTTTCCCCTAAGTCATGTTGATATATCTCTGGGTGGTTGTGGGTTTGCCTTATTAGAAAATTCTTCGTAACCCAAAATTTTCAGAACTAAACTTTTTTTCCCCCATAGTCAAATGTTATAAAAAAGATGCTTTCCCGAGTCAAAATTTTTTTTATTTAATTAAATTTATTAATTTATTGGACATACATCAGGTATGTGGGGGGTGAAAAAATAAGAGTGAATGGGGGCAAAATGGTTTTGGGTTTAAGGGGGGCTGTTGGATTTGGGGGGGGGTAATTTTTTGTGGGGGGGTTAAGGGGGTCGGGTTGGGATTTGGGGTCCTGGAGGGGGGAAGTACAATGCCTGCACTTTGGGGGGGGTTTTTGGGGGGTTGGGTGTTTTTGGGGGGCCTCCCAAAAATTGTATCGGAATCTTCCCCAAAAAGTTTATTGTGTGGAAAGGGGAAAAAGTTGAATGATGGTGAAAGTATTTCTTCCCTTTTTTTTTTCCCCTCCTCCCGTTTTTAGATGGCTGATGGTTGGTTTTTAAAAAATGTGTAAAAAAAGGGGAAACCCCTTTCATTTTCCCCCCTTTTGTCCCCTGTCCCCCCCTCCCCCTTTTCCCCTGTTTCCTTTTTTCCCTCCCCCTTTCCCCCTTTATTCCCCCCTCCTCCCTTTTTTCAACATCTATACATCCTTTTCATCCTGCTTCCCCCTTTTTGGGTTTTTTGTATGGTTTTGGGGAAAAATGTGGGAAGAAAATGTAAAGGGATGGGTACTGCAGAACTTCCCCCCCCCTCTTTTCCTTCTCTCTCATCTAATTTTGTACCCCTTTTTATGCCCCCCCCCCTTTTACTATAATGGTTTGGAAAATTTTGGTTTCCCGGGGGGAAAAATTTTGTAATTTAAATTTAACCTTACTGACCAAGGGGAAAGGGTTCCCCCGATGAGGGGTCACTGGGGAAAAACCTGTATATCTATTGTGGGATGCAAATGGGCCAAAATTTTTTTGATCCCCAAAAATTTTTTTTAAAGGTCCTTTTTTTAAAATACGTGTTTTTATATTATATATAAAAAAAAAAAAAAAAAAATTTTATCATCATTCAACAAATTTTAAAACTCTTTAAAAATCCTTTTTTAGGGGGGCTCGAACGACAGCTGGAAAAATCCCTTAGCCCCCCCACTATCTGGGGCCCCCCCCAAAAGGGGGGTTTTCCCCCATTTCCGGGGCTCAAGTCCCAACCCCAAATCAATTAACTGGTTTC
>WNWK01040707.1:0-16836 GCA_009830355.1 Cherax destructor
TATCGAGACCAGCAGATCATCTTAAACGGGCTAATATTTTGACGAAAAAATGTATCGCTAACCGTTTTTTATCGTTATCCGACGCCATTGCTAACCGGGGTTGACTGTATTTAAACAAAAATCAGGGTCAGTAGTTACCGAGATGTGAAGCAGAGAAGTTGGCACTGGATGCTCACCTGACAGCAACAGGAGTCCTGCCGTTTGCAGAATTGTTGCCAATATATTTTTTTCTTTTTTATTATTATTTTATATACTTTTATGTTCTGATAATTACAATTTATAGTAGTTCTTGTGATTTCATAGTCAATCTTTGTTCTGACACTAATATTAGGTACTGAAATTGTACTCAAATGAACAGGCTCGGTGGAGTGGATGGATCTCTCCCCGGTTGAAATAGTTAGTCAATAACACAAAGTATGAGCAAAGAAGAACGGCTCTCACTATCTCTTACTGCAGGTAATAATTACTCGACACACACACTTTACTCTGCAAAGGATTACTGTCAACTGGAAAGATCACTATCTGGAACACAAGGGACAACAACTGACACTCCAGTGAAAACACTAGAAACAGAAACGGCTTTCTGCAATTGTTTTGCCAGCGAGATGCTATAACTCATTCAAGTAGTCTTTCTTCAACAAAGCGTCCCTGGAGAGGAACTACTACTTGAACTAGCAACATTGCAAGAATAGACTCAGTACTCATGGGTCCGGATACCCCGGCACCCTAGGTATCTGAACGCATCTTGCATGCAAGATATTGTAGGGGCTGAATTCCAGACAGGAGTGACAAAATATTAGTGCCTTACCGTCGCAACGCACAATTTAGAACACATATCTACAAGAACTAATCTAACTTCACATTCCGACACTCTGACAATTCTCTGATACAAGCTGGGAGAACAAACACATTGCTCAAAGAATAGAGACTGTCTTTCAATCATTAAGGGACTATGAGGACTGTTTACTGACTCATTATCATTATAACTTTGAATAGCAGCACACACGGGATTATCGCACACTGTGACTTGAGCTTCATTGCCTTGACTGGCAGAAAACACATAGTTATCACTTGAATTTACTTGAGACATGGCTTCGAGAATTAAACCCTTAAACTGTCCACACGTAGAATACGCTCACTCCGAAAGTGACCACGTATTCACGTTTTATTTATATTCGTTCAAATTTACGATGGGCCTGACGCCTAGACATGAGAGAATGGGTCTGTGCCCTCAGTGTGCGCAGTATGAAAAATCGGGGACACCACGGCCGCATGGTAGCCCCAGTTAGTTTCAGCTCCATCTTGGGTCAACATCATGGCACACCGTGATTCACTCACGCCTCGTCGTATTAACACTCTACTCTCTGGAAAGTGATAGAGAACGCGAGCTTAGTGGATTTGACAGTGTTTATAGCCACTAATAATCAAGGAATTAGTGACACTATTGATGACAACCCAGATGACCCTCAGCCCAGCACATCTGGTGTGCCAGGGGCCACAGACCCTCAGCCCAGCACCTCTGGGGTTTCTAGTGTTACTACAAAGGAGCTCCGCAAGAAGGAAATTATCATTTTCCATGTGTTATGATAGTGACGATAGTGAAGGTGATATAAGTGACGATGATGAATCATTTTGCCCATAGACGATTCGCAGTGACAGTGATTATCATTATTCCCCAGTGAAACGTACTTATGGCCATTACCTACGTTCAGGCAGTGTGCCATATGCAGTCAGGAGGCAAGGGTCGGTGGCAGTTCACGATCCAAAACCCCAGCCACTGATAGTGAAAGTGATAATGAAGGAGAGTATGCTGGGATGGAGGAAGAGGTGGTGGGTGGCATGGTGCCTGGACCTCGTGGCGCGGTGTGGGACAGACAAGGACCACGAGGCACCCTCTCAATCATGTGCTGGCCCCACTCCCGCCCTCCTGCTCCCCACGTCCCATGCCAAGGTCCACTGCACCATCTGATCGTGAATGGAAGTGGACTGAACATACACCATTCGTGCCACATCCTTTCAATTTTGATGGCAGTGGAAGTGGCATCATGCCACACTGTCCCATCACAAATGAGTCTACAGAGTTAGACTATTTTCAACTATACTTTGATGAGCCAATAATGAACCTGATTGTTACTCAGACCAACCTGTACTACCAGTATACGATGGACCATGTAGATGTTACAGAATCATCACGCTGCGCAGGTGGAAAAATACAACTGTGGCTGAAATGTATTTATTCCTTGGCACTGTCATGCTTATGCCACACACATATAAGAACGAACAATATAGCAAAACTACTGGTCCACAGACCACTTCATTAGCACTCCAGTCTTCCGTGACCTCCTTCCCTACAACAGATTCCTTCTGTTGCTGAGAATGTTGCACTTCTCAGATAGGAATACACCAAACCAAATGACCTCCTCTACAAAACCGGAATTGTTTATGTATCTCAAGCAAAAATTCAGTGCCACTTTTATCCATTCAAGAACATTGTTGTTGACAGTCCTTGATTCTGTTCAAGGGACGACTGTCATTCAAACAATATATACCAACAAACGCAATCGCTTTGGTATAAAACTGTTTGTTATGTGTGACTGTGAGACTGGTCTTGTGTTAGATGTCATTATCTACACAGGTAAAAATACACTTGATGATACCAGGCGCATGTTGGGCATTTCTGGTGATGTTTGCAAGATGATGCAGCCATACCTTGCAGTGGCCATACATTGTTCACAGACAACTGGTCACAAGCCCTATGCTTGCTGGATTTCCTACGTGTGAACAATACTGATATATGTGGAACAGTGAGAAGAAATAGAAAACACATGCCAAAGTTCACTGGAAGAAGTGTAGTAGCGTTTCATGCCAATGACATCATGGCATTGTCATGGCATGACAAAGGGACGTGACATTGCTGTCAACCATCCACAGAAACGAGATGGTACAAACAGACAGAATGAGCAAGCTCAACAATCAACCTGTTGAAAAGCCAGCTGTTGTCATCGACTATACAAACAATATGCGACTAGTTAAAGTGTGACATGATGATAGGCTTTGTTGACTGTGTGCGTAGGAGTCGCAAGTGGTATATAAAAGTGTTTTTCCACCTTGTGGACATTGCAATGCTCAATGCCTTCAACATGTATGAAATAAAGACTGGGAAGCTACAACGATATGCAGAATTCACCCAAATGTCATCAAGCAGATAGGGAGAAAGTATGGTACCACACCTATACCTGCCACTCCACAGCGACCTGTCACCCCACAACAGCGACCTGTCACTCCACAACAGTGACCTGTCACCCACAACCAGAGGGGGAAGTGCCCAACCGAATAATGCCTAACTGTCACTGCCTGATACCATTACCATCTACTCCAAAGAAGAAGTACTCTCAGAAAAGTGTGTTGTGTGTGCTTACACTACACAGCGACCCAAGTGCGAAAAGACACACGATCATGTGTCAGCAATGTGGAGTGGCACTCTGTATGAATCCATGCTTCTTCGAGTATCAACAGTGGTGGACTTCTAGAAACATAAATAGGACCTGTAAATACCTTGTATATATATGTAAACAATAGTAAGTGATTGAACCAGGTGTACAAATTTATTTATCAGTGTGAACATGTGTGTTTGTGACAGTATGATTACTAATTCAGTAACAAACATTTGTGTCTAAACAAGAATTGGCAATGAAATGAATAGATCTGCATCAAAACATTATTATCATAGCATGAAAACAACAGAAAATGGAAAAAATGAAATACAATCAATAAATTGTATGCAATTGAAAATACTGGAAAACCAATTTTCTTAAAGAAAATGACACTAAAATTTTAAAATGCATTGCTGGCGAAATAATTAACTATGATGCTGACAACTTGCATTGAATTATTAGCACTTTCAGGATAACACAGAGTAAAATGGAATAAATACATAATACTGTAATTAAAAAAAAGTTTATCATCTGGAGAATAATTTTAAAGTGTAATCAATGTATGGTATTGTATAAACAATTTACTGCATCAATTAAATCAATGTTGCACTGGTACAAGGAGAATGAACTTTAACTCTTAATTCAATTAAGAAAACTAATGAAAATGAGTATAATGAATATTACTTTACTTTACATATGAGGGTTAAGAGTGAATTTGTTCAAGGAATATTGATAAGATCAACACAAAGACAATACACAAACTGAATTAAAATGAAAACTTACAGTTTTGCAGAGAATACACAACACAACAAGATTCAGTCAGTGAATGTGATAGTTTATGCAATAAGATCTTGCATGTAAAACTTGATAAAGGTAGTTCTTGCTCAGACAAAATATGTTCTATAACAGGTTCTGCAAAATTAAAAAAAATGAGGACAGTTGACACAAAAATGTAAACTGTCTGTTGAACTAAAACAGGTGAGATACTGGCACAAAATTAAGGACACACTAAATGCACACAGGAAAATGAAATATGCAACTAGGAACACTGGGGCTAACAATAGAACTATTGCAATGAATGATAAAACACAAGGAATGCACTGGAGAAAAATGAAGACAGGAATTAATGCACTAACACTGGAAAATAATGAATTAATCAAACTGCACTCAAGGACAAGAAAATTGATACACAAAGTACTTACTGCATGTGTACGAGTTTACACAAAGAACATAGATATAAAATGAGACACGGAATACATGAAAAACTGAAAGAAATATAATGAATTTGCAACTGAAAACACAGGTCTTTAAATGTCACTAAGAAAATTCACTGCTTAAATGTCTCACACACGAATGTCTATAATAGAATAGAGTCTAATGATGAATGAACGACGAGTGTAGGTGGAGAGAATATATTCCTGGTGTTGACTGCTTGACGTCTTGGAAAATGCGCTTACACGAAGAACTCCACAGCAAGCTTTACTTGGCGCTCTGGGATGAAGGAAGTACTCTCGACTTGCTATGTGAGTCGAAACAATGCTGTGGACCCCAGATAGGGTAGAAAATACCACAAAGTATTGACTGGTAGTGGGTAGGTGAGCAGGTGGTATCTTTATTACAGCAGCGTGGTGGTGAGTGGCCGGGATGACGTCACTGCTGCTGACTCGCTGGCGGTGGGCGATGACGTCACGGCGTTCGCCAGTCACTCACGGCCTTGGAACCATTAACCCAGGTTGCTTTTGCACAATAAGCCACAGGAATGGTGAATGTCACTCTGACAAGTGTCCAACTTGTAGCACAGAGCGATTGGAGACAATACTTCAAGGAACTGGCTTGCTGAAGAAACGACTGGCTTACTTGTATAACTGGCATTCCTGAAGGAGCTGGCTTAGCTCTCTGGACTGGTGGACCTGAATGCTCTTACTTGCACACAGCAGTGAAGAATTGGGTGGATGGCAGGAGACACTGGATGACTGTAGGCTGGCTTAGGCTCTTCCCATAAACTGGCTTACTTGTTGGCTTAATTGCAAAACCCAGATCAACTCTTCGGAGGTTTACTTGCAATTACAAGCCAGAAGACTGGAGACACTGCTTCAGAAGAGTCTTGGATGACGACACCGATGAGGGAAGTGAGGTAACGGGTGGTATGACGCTGGTCCGGGAGACGCTGGAGGCAATCACACCGGCTCTTCCTCTTCTTATTAAATCTGCTCAGATAACACAAAATCTAGGCCCACAAGCTGCCACCATTTGTGTTGTGGGGTTCTTTTCATAGATTTGGTAATATTAACAGACGATGAGCTTGGTTTTTGGTAGCGTTTAATGAGGCGTTGGAATATATGGGAGCTGAGAGCCTATGCCTGTGTCCGCTAGCTAGGCCTACTCGGATGGTACTGACTACTAGGGCCGCCCGGCACTGGGGCATTCAAAAGGCAGGCTTATCATTGGCTAACCCAAGTCACATGGTAATCACATGAACAGCTATGGCGCAGCCGTTAGAAGTACGAACCGTACAATAATAATGATAGTGCATAATAATAATAATAATAATAATAATAATAATAATAATAATGATAGTGCATAATAATAGTAATGATAGTGCATAATAATAGTAATGATAGTGCATAATAATAATAATAATAATAATAATAATAATAATAATAATAATAATAATAATAAAAATAATAATAATAATAATAATAAAAATAAATAATAATATGTAATAATCATTACAATAAATTTCAACCCTAAGCATTATGTAAGATATGTGTCACTGCCTTATCTCATCTGATCTCCACTAATCATGACTGGTGACATTTGGTGTGGGTGAGGGTAGTCTTATCTCTTCTTATCAGTCCAGTAATTACAGTGATGACATTTGAAGCTTACACTGCTTCCCTTTATTTGTTACTCAAATTTGCCTGTCTGTCTGTCTGTGTGTGTCTTTCTGTCTGTCTGTGTGTCGTCTCCTTTCTGTCTGCTTGTCTCAGAGAGTAGCTCATGAACCAAATGATATTACTCAGATCCCAAGCACAGTATAACACTTTGTCTGGATTTTTTTAGTTATCTTAGGTAATTTACACTAGGTATAATTGTATTTACGTATGTATTCCTGTGAGATAGAGACAAAGAGACAGATAAATACAGACAGACAGACGGATACAGAGACAGCCAATCAGGTACCCAGCTGGCAAGCCAGCTGCTGGCAGCCAGGTGGCCAGCCAGCCAGCCAGCTGGCCTGCCAACATCACTTTCCACTTAAAAAAGGAGTGTTAATATGACATGACATCAGTGAATCCTTGGTGTTTGCTGCAATGTTTGCTCTAGCTGGCTCTCAATTTAACTGGTGCTCCCAAAAAGTACTAAGTGGTCCCAGATTTTTTTAATATGGCGCACACCGAGTGTTAGGACCCTTTCTATGCTGACCAGGCATCTCAGGCCAATCATGCCAAATTTGGAGGAATGAAAAATAAAACGTAAATATACGTTTGGGGCAGTAGCGGTAAGAACGTATACTATATACGTTTGGACCATTTAAGGGTTAAAGCAGTTGGTGTTATAACAAGATACAGTGGACCCTCGGTTTTCGTTCACCTCCAGACTCGAACAATTATGTAAGTGTATTTTCGTAAGTGCTTTTGTAAGTGTATTTTTTGGGGTCTGAAATGACTAATCTAATTTACAGGTATCCCTCAACATTCACGAGGGTTAGGGATCAAGAGCCTCGTGAATGTTGAAAAATCCGAATGTTTGGTGCCCTAATATATTGTAGGGAAATATACAATACTGCTTCCTTAACCTATTGAACCATGAACAATCATAAAACACATATAAACATCGTAAAATAATGTACTATATACATGTTATTTTGACATGAGCTGGCTGTGGAGGGAGGCCTGTAATAGTATAATTATACAATACGTATTTTATAGTTTTGTGAAGTGTCATGGGGAATCAAGTTACTGACACACTGCTTCTTCTCCCTCTGCTGTAGCTCCGCCCACTTTGTAATGATGCCAAATGTTGAATTAAATATGTATACATTAGAAAACAAAATGAAACTCCAACTTCATAACTTTATTTTAATTTGCATAACTCATATATTACAGAAAACAATAAAAAAGTAAAATACACATACGAGTTAAGCTTACAGAAAAATACATTAAATTCACCATCTAACATTGTTACGAAGTGGGAGGAACTATTGGAGGGAGGGAGAGGCGCAGTAACATTCAGTGTCTGGTGAGTCGTCATGGGTGTTAGATATTAGCCTTAGTGCTAATAAAATGTTGTGTAATTACACTAATATTAGTAATAAAGGTTATCTATCTATTACATTTATTCCAAATTGATATCAGAAACATGATAAATACCCTAGAACTGTAATAAAGATGCTGAAATGAATATTATATGCCATATTATATGAGGGGTAACAGAGCAGGCAGACCACCACCATATATGAGATGTTTACATCAGGGTAAACATGCCTAAATCACTCTTGTCGTAAGAACAAATGCAAAAATAGCATTTATTGTTTTTAGAATAATAATAATAATTTATAATAATTGATCTGGAGCACTTTAAATGTTATCAGTATTTGGTAGCTGACATTTAGAGCACTCCACAACAATTATTATTAATTATTATTATTATTATTTCCCTACAATATACTATTGTAAGAAAATAATAATATTAATATTAATAATAATAATTATTATTATTTCCCTACAATATATTGTAGGGAAATAATAATAATTAATAATAATAATAATAATTGCTGTGGAGTGCTCTAAATGTCAGCTACCAAATACTGATAACATTTAAAGTGCTCCAGATCAATTATTATAAATTATTATTATTCTAAAAACAATAAATGCTATTTTTGCATTTGTTCTTACGACAAGAGTGATTTAGGCATGTTTACCCTGATGTAAACATCTCATAGTGCAGTCTGCCTGCTCTGTTACCCTCATATATATTGCATATATTATTCATTTCAGCATCTTTATTACAGTTCTAGGGTATTTATCATGTTTCTGATATCAATTTGGAATAAATGTAATAGATAGATAACCTTTATTTAGTACATTCATTACTTACTGCTTCCTTAACCTATTGAACCATGAACAATCATAAAACGCATGAAAACATAGTAAAATATTGTACTATATAATAGTACATACATGTTATACTGTAGTTTAATAACAAATAATGAACGAAGAAAACACTCAGTGAGTGAGTGGTGTGGGGGCTGGCTGCCTGGTCGGGGGGAAGGTAGTAGGGACGCTCGGGTGGCGGGAAACTTAAATATGATTTGGTGGGTGGGAATTTGGCGGCTGGGAATTCGCGAATGTGTGAAGCCCGCGAAAGTAGAAAACGCGAAAGTTGAGGGATACCTGTACATTTGTCCTTATGGGAACAAATTCGTTCGGTAACGGCACTCAAACAGTACAGTGGACCCCTGGTTAACGGCCTGCTCCAAACACTAACAATTATGTAAGTGTATTTTTGTAAGTGCCCAGCTGTGCGGGCACTCCAGGGAGCGTCAGTGTGCTATTGTTTACAAGCGAGAGCGACCACCACCCACTCCACCCATGCATTCATACCATAATTTGTGTGTACATTGGAAGGTTAACACTAAGGCATGGGTCAATAAAGACATTTTCATGGAATGGTTGACTGGAGTGTTTGGCCCTAGTGTGAAGAAATACCTCCTGGAAAAAAAAATTGGGACTCAAGTGCCTCCTGGTACTGGACAATGCTCCTGCTCATCCTCACAACTTGGAAGAGTTGTTGCCTGATGAGTTCAGTTTCATCACAGTGAAGTTCTTGCTTCCTAACAAATTGGTAAGTTAATACCAGGAATTTTGTATATTCAAGTTAGGTAGTTACATGTTTGATATTAACTGAATTAAACCCCCCTCTTTCATCAAGTCAAACCCAATTGATACAGTCCACAATTAATAGTACCAGAATTACTGGTTATGTTTTATTAAATATTAATGTATAATTTTAGGTCCCGGTTTTGCTTGAGAGTGGTGTGAGGGTTGTGGGCATTGAAGGAGATACAGTGGTACCCCGGATTTTGTACAGCTCCCAACTCGAACAATTATGTATACAGTCATACCTCGGTTAACGATGTAGTCGGATAGCGATAAATTCGGTTAACGATATTTTTGACGTAAAAAAATGACTGCGGTTAACGATGTTTGCTTCGGTTAACGACATTCGTACCGGACGCGTCCGCGTGGCGCCCAGCTGAGCATGCACTCCAGGGAGCGTCAGTGTGCTATTGTTTACAAGCGAGAGTGACCACCACCCACTCCACCGACGCATTCATACCAGTATACAGTGGTCCCTCGGTTTTCGCCGAAAATTCATTCCAGAATGCTGCTCAAGTGCCATTACCGAACGAATTTACTTCCTTAAGAAATAATGTCACGTAGGTTAGTCTATTTCAGACCCCCAAAAATACACTTGCAACAGCACTTACGAAAATACACTTACATAAATGTTCGAGTTTGGAGATGCACGAAAACCGAGGGACCACTGTATTGTCATTATTCCACTGTTTTTAGTGCTTGCAACTGCTAAATAAGCTACCATGGGTCCAAGGAAAGCTCCTAGTGCTACACCTGTGGTAAAGAGGCTTAGAAATACAGTAGAACTGAAGAAGGAGATAATAGAAAAATATGAAAGTGGAGTGCGTATCACTGAGCTGGCCAGGCTGTATGGTAAAGCCTATTCTACCATTGTGGCCAAGGGAAATACACGTAAAATCAAAGAAGCTGTTGTTGCGAAAGGTGCATTTGTGATCACAAAACAGAGATCGCAAGTGCTGGAAGATGTGGAAAATTTGTTGTTGATGTGGATCAACGAGAAACAGTTAGCAGCAGATACTGTTTCGCAGGCAATAATATGTGAAAAAGCAAGGCAGTTTCATGATGATCTCGTTAAGAAAATGCCTGCAACGAGTGCTGAAGTGAGCGAATTTAAAGCCAGCAGAGGCTAGTTTAAAAAATTTAAGAATCAAGTGGCATACATAGTGTTGTGAGGCATAGTGAGGCAGCCAGTTGTGACAAAAGTGCGGCTGAAAAATATGTGCCTGAATTCCAGGGGTACATAGAGGCTGAACAATTCCTCCCCCAACAAGTGTTTAATTGTGATGAAACAGGCCTGTTTTGGAAGAAAATGCCCAACAGGACCTTCATTACTCAGGAGGAAAAGGCACAGCCAGGACATAAGCCTATGAAAGACAGGCTAACTCTGATGCTTTGTGCTAATGCCAGTGGTGATTGCAGAGTGAAGCCTTTACTAGTGTATCTTTTTGAAAATCCCCGAGTGTTTGGCAGATGCGGTGTCAGCAAGTCTAACTTGTGTGTGATGTGGAAGTCTAACAAAAAGGCTTGGGTCACAAAGGACATTTTCTTAGATTGGTTCAATGAAGTGTTTGGCCCCAGTGTGAAGAAATATCTATTGGACAATAATTTGCCACTTAAGTGCCTCCTGATAATGGACAATGCTCCTTGTCATCCTACAAACTTGGTAGAGAAAATTGTGGAGGACTTAAAATTCATCAAAGTGAAGTTCTTGCCCCCTAATACCACTCCTCTCCTCCAGCCCATGGACCAGCAGGTCATTGCAAATTTTAAAAAACTCTACACCAAAGCAATGTTTCAAAAGTGCTTTGATGTGACCACAGACATGAATATAACCCTAAGACTTTTGGAAAAACCATTTCCATATCCTGCATTGTGTACACCTTATAGGTAAGGCTTGGGAGGGAGTGACTTTGAACTCTGCCTGAGAAAATTGTGGCCAGACTGTGTGCTGAGAGGGATTTTGAAGGTTTTGGGGCTGAGCCTCAGAACCCTGAGCCTGAGCCTGAGCCTGTTGTGGAAGAAATTGTGGAACTGGGCAAGTCTTTGGGGTTAGAGGTGAGTGGTGAGGATGTGGAACAGTTGGTGGAGTAGCACAAGGAAGAGCTAACCACTGAAGATCTGCAAGAGCTTCAACAGCAACTGCAACAAGAGACCACAGGTCAGGACAATGGTTCAGAAGAGGAGGAGGTGGAACGGAGATGGAAGAAGGTGCCTTCTTCAAGGATTAGGGAGATCTGTGCCAAATGGACTGATGTGCAAGGCTTTATGGATGAATATCATCCTAACCATGCTGTTGCAGGCCGTGCTGGCAACCTGTACAATGACACAGTGGTGTGTCATTTCAGGGATGTGTTAAAGAATCGCCAGTCACAGAGCTCCCTGGACAGATTTTTGGTTAGAGAGGGGTCCAGTGACTCAACCTGGTCCTAGTGGCATTAAAAAAAAAAGGCCAGTAACTCCAGAAAAGAACTTGCCACCTGCAGTGTTAATGGAAGGGGATTTCCCTTCCAAACACTAGCATACTATACTCCATCTTTTCCCCTCCTCCCGTCCTCCACACATCAACAACTCTTCAATAAATGTAAGTGACATGTTATTGTACTATATTTACATGTATTTCTTTAATGTTCATTAAATTGTGTATTATTTAATGTCAAAAAGTTCTAAAAAATATTTTATTTTACTACTTTTGGAAGTCTGGAACGATTAATTTTATTTCCATTATTTCTTATGGGAAAATTGATTCGATAACATAAGAACATGAGAACATAAGAAAGGAGGAACAGTGCAGCAGGCCTGTTGGCCCATACTAGGCAAGTCCTTCACAATCCGTCCCACTAACAGAATATTTGCTCAACCCAATTTTCAATGCTACCCAAGAAATAAGCTTTGATAATTCTATTTACTCATGTGCGAGTCCCACTCAAATCCAACCCCTCTCACTCATGAATTTATCCAATCTAAATTTGAAACTACCCAAGGTCCTAGCTTCAATAACCCTTCTAGGAAGACTGTTCCACTCATCAACTACCCCATTTCCAAACCAATACTTTCCTATATCCTTTCTAAATCTAAACTTATCTAACTTGAATCCATTATCGGGTTCTCTCTGGAGAGATATCCTCAAGACATTATTTATATCCCTTTGTTAATACCCATTTTCACTTGTATACCTCGATCATGTCTCCCTCATTCTACGTCTTACAAGTGAATGAAATTTTTAGGGTCTTCAATCTTTCTTCATACGGAAGATTTCTAATGCTATGTATTAATTTAGTCATTCTACGCTGAATGTTTTCTAACGAATTAATGTCCATTCTGTAATATGGAGACCAGAACTGAGCTGCGTAATCTAGGTGAGGCCTTACTAATGATGTATAAAGCTGTAATATAACATCTGAACTTCTGTTGCTTACACTTCTTGATATAAATCCCAGTAATCTGTTAGCCTTATTACGTACGCTTAGGCACTGCAGTCTTGGTTTAAGGTTGCTGCTTACCATAACCCCCAAGTCCTTCTCGCAATTTGTATAGCTAAGTTCTACATCATTCAACTTATAAGTGCTTGGTTATGGACACTCCGAGCTTCAGAACCTTGCATTTATCTACATTGAACTGCATTTGCCACTTTTCTGACCACGAATTGAGTTTGTCTAAATCGTCCTGAAGTTCCCTGACATCTACGTTTGAATAAATTATCCTACCTATCTTCGTGTCGTCAGGAATTTGCTCATATCACTAGTAATTCCTCTATCAAGGTCATTGATATATATTATAAACAACAATGGGCCCAAGACTGATCCCTGTGGAACGCCACTTGTTACAGATCCCCACTCGGATTTAACCCCATTTAAGCACACTCTCTGCTTCCTATCTGGTGAGCCATGACTCGATCCATGACAAGCACCTTTCCCCCAATTCCGTGAGCTGCCACTTTCCTTAACAGTCTCTGGTGCGGTACTCTATCAAAAGCCTTACTAAAGTCTAAATAAACAATATCAAATTCTTTATCGTGATCAACAGCCTCAAAAGCTTTACCGAAGAAAGTTAATAAATTAGTTAGGCAGGAACGGCCCTCGTGAATCCATGCTGAGTATCGTTAATCAAATTATGTTTATCGAGATGGTTTCTTATAATATCAGCTATATTGACTCTAGTAATTTGCCTACAATTGAGGTCAGGCTTATTGGGTAATTTGATGGTAGTGACTTGTCCCCTGCTTTAAAAATAGGAATTACATTAGCCATCTTCCACATATCAGACACTACACCTGTTTGAAGAGATAAATTAAAATGTTACTTAATGGTTCACAGAGTTCCATTTTGCATTCCTTAAGAACCTTGCAAAAAGCTCATCAGGACCCGGCGATTTATTTTGTTTCAGTCGGTCTAGTTGTTTCATAACCATTTCTCTAGTGACTGTGATATTACATAATTTATCTTCTTCTGGGCCTCTGTAAAAATTAATTACTGGATATTATTAGTGTCTTCCTGTGTGAAAACTGATAGAAAATAATTATTAAAAATAGAGCACATATTATTCTCCTTGTCAGTAAGATGCCCAGATTATTTTTAAGGGACCTATCTGATCTTTCTAACTTTTGTTCTTATAAACCTGAAAACTTTTTGGGTTAGTTTTTGAATCCCTAGCAACTTTATTTCATAATCTCGTTTAGGTTTTCTTATCCCCTTTTTAACGTCCCTCTTAATGTCAGTATAATGATTTATAAGATGACCCTCACCTCTTTTATGCGCCTATACCCCTTTCTTCTGCCCTAAAAGATATTTGAGCCTATTATTCATCCATTTTTGGGTCATTTCTACTTGATCTAATTTCTTTATAGGATAAATGTTCTTGGGCAGCCTGTATAGTGTTCAGAAACGTCATATTGATAGCTCTCTTTTCAGCACTTCCTAGTCCACAGATGATAAGTGTTCTCTAAGTCCATTATAATTGCTGCTTAAAATCTGGGACCGTTACTGAATTATCCCTACTATCATACATCCATTCAATGCCAAAGGTAATTGACTTGTGGTCACTTGAGCCGAGTTCCTCTGTAATTTCCAAATTATTAACAAGGGTTTCTGTTGCTAGAACCAAGTCAAGTAGGTTATTTCCCTTGTAGGTTCTGTCACAAACTGCTTCAAAAGCAATCCTGAACTACTTAAAAAGTCGTTAGATTCTAAATTCCTGTCAAAAATTCCAATTAATCTGACTAAAGTTAAAGTCCCCTAGAATTACTACGTTATCGTGCCTTGTGGCCTTAACAATTTCCTCCCAAAGTAGTCTCCTTGTTCCCTATCTAAGTTTGGAGGACGGTAAATCACGCCTAAAATCAATTTTCACACCCCTCTGAAAATTCTATCCAGACAGACTCTGTATGTGTTATTTCCAGACTTTATACCTGTTTTTATGCAACAATTTAAATGATCACGGACATAGAGTGCAACCTCACCCCCTTCCCGATACTTCTGTCTACTTGGAACAATTTAAACCCTGAATGTGACATTCGCAGGGCATGTCCCGATTTTTCATATTAAACCATGTCTCAGTTATTGCAAAACATCAATATTACCCGCATTTGAACTAATCTCAACTCGTCCATCTTATTCCTAGCACTACGACTATTGGTGTAATATACATTTAAAGACCCTCCTTTCTCTTTTACCCTTCCTGCTCATTTCTGTTTTTCCACTATACCTATTACTGTCCTTGTCACCTAGTGCCACTGGCTTTCCAATACCCACCTTTATTCTGCCTATTACTAGTTCCCTAGAATTTATAAATTAAACACTGGGACTCACTGTTTTCCCCCATAACCCATACCACTAACTTTTTCTAGTTTAAAGCCCTAACAGCTCCCTCCACTGCAGCTGCCAGTGCCCCCACCCCAGACCAGATAAGTGAACCCCATCCCTGGCATACATGTCATTTCTGCCTAGAAGAGGTCCCAGTTGTCAATGAATGTTACTGCATTTTCCTTACAGTATTTGTCCAGCCAGCAATTGACACCAATTGCCCTGGACAACCATTCATTTCCAACTCCCTCTCCTTGGCAAATAATACATATGACAGGGTTCCCACCCTTCTTCCTAATTCTGTCTATTGCTGACCATATAGCTGCTAATCAGCTCCTCACCCACGTCTGCCAACATCGTGCCCAGCACTGAGAAAATACGATTGTCCCACTCTCATGATGTCGCCCCGCGGCTAACAAACATCCTTTCCCCGCCTTCAGGATAACACACCCTCTGCCCCCCTATTCCTATCCTTAAAACAAAATTTTATCCCAAATTAAACTGACATCCAACTAAACAATTTCCCCCCCC
The DNA here is from genome assembly GCA_009830355.1 of Cherax destructor. Lineage (NCBI taxonomy): Eukaryota > Metazoa > Arthropoda > Malacostraca > Decapoda > Parastacidae > Cherax > Cherax destructor. The sequence goes on from WNWK01040707.1 coordinate 15,646, forward strand.
GACTCGGTGGTATGACGTTTCGACGGCTTGTAGAGAGCTTCGCTGGGATGTCTTCACATTGCCCGATAACATGTCCTAGAGGTTACTGAATATTATAAATCCAGAAAAGTTAGGTGCACGAGAAAGAGAGAGAGAGAGAAAGAGAGAGAGAGAAAGGGATCAGGTTTTCGTTAAAGTATCAGAGAGTAATGTGTCTATGTATCTCCGAGAAGCAAGAAGGTATTTAGTGTCACTAGTGAGTCCTGAGGCAGTACATAGCTTCCCGTTTTTATTTTTCAAGGGGCAAAAGGGAAGGGGTGAGGGGGCCCCTTTTGCGAATAAAACTATATTAAAAATTCAAAAAAATGTTCAATACACAAAAAAAAGGGGCTGTGAATGACCCCCCCAACCACAAAAAGGAGGGGCCAAAATTAAAACGCAAAAAGTACACAACACATACAAAAACAAATCCCAAAAAACACAATACACACAACACAATACACACAACACAAATACAAATACAAAACACAATACACAAAAACAATACAAAAACACAATACACAAAAAAATAACAAAAAAAAACACAACAAAAAATACAAAAACACAATACAAAAACAATACACAACACAAATACACACAAACACAAACACACAAAACACAAAAAAACACAAATAAACAACACAAAAAAAAAACCAAACAAATACACAAAAAAATACAACCCAAAACAATAAAAACACATAAAAAAAAAAACAATACACCCCAAAAAAAACAAATAACAAAAAAAGGCAAATGAGAAACAAAAATAAATTTAACAAGAGGATTGCAAAAAAAACCTTTTAAAAATAAAAAAATGCAATACAACGCAAAAACACAATAATAATAAAAAACACCCAACCTCTCCCGATTATGGTAACTACCCAAGGGGAACTGCAACATTGAACAAAACCGTCCCCCAGGGAAAAAGGAAGAGTAAAACAGGGGAAAAAATCATAATAATAAAACTACCCAGGTGAGGTGAGGGAACCGATGATGGGCTGACATCCAGCTTTCCCAGGTAAGGTGGGAAAAAAAAAGAACACCCCACTGTTATTCAGTAATTTCATATATGAAAGAAATTTCCCCCATCTTATTAATTTTAACGTAGTACTATCATTGATAAAATAATAATAATAATAATAATAATATTACTATTACGATTAATAAGGGAGTTTT
>WNWK01040708.1:0-16835 GCA_009830355.1 Cherax destructor
ATTTCCCCAAATGGCTTTATCAATACAAGGACGTAATGTGAAGAATGCAGCTTTTACGAAAAATGAGGTAATCAATCCCCCAGCCTTGGAATTGGTGAAAAGCACCACAGCCCCGTGGTGAATGTTGGGCCGAAATGTCAGGGCCATGGGTTGAGTCCCGTTCATTCCTATGTTTATTAATTGAAAAAAACGATCAATGATTTTTCTGAGTTCAAACACACACACACACACACACACACACACACACACACACACACACACACACACACACACACACACACACCCAAAAATAGATGATGATTCCCAAGTCATCTGTAAAATATTGTAACTGAATGTACATTAGCAGTTTCTTCCGATATCACTTTCGCGAAAACAATAGAAATCGAGGAGTTTGTACTGTGTGGAATGAAACCCGCTTGTAAGATGAGACAGATGAAGCCTCGCTTGTAAGATGAGACAGATGAAGCCTCGCTTGTAAGATAGACAGATGAAGCCTCGCTTGTAAGATGAGACAGATGAAGCCCGTTGTAAGATGGAACAGATGAAGCCTCGCTTTAAAATGAGACAGATGAAGCCTCGCTTGTAAAATGAGACAGATGAAACCTCCTTGTAAGATGAACAGATGAAGCCTCGCTTGTAAGATGAGACAGATGAAGCCTCGTTGTAAGGTGAGACAGATGAAACCTCGCTTGTAAAATAGACAGATGAAACCTCGCTTGTAAGATGAGACAGGAAGCCTGCGAAGAGAGACAGATGAAGCCTCGCTTGTAAGATGAGACAGATGAAGCCTCGCTTGTAAGATGAGACAGATGAAACCTCGCTTGTAAGATGAGACAGATGAAACCTCGCTTGTAAGATGAGACAGATGAAACCTCGCTTTAAAATGAGACAGATGAAGCCTCGTTGTAAGATGAGACAGATGAAGCCTCGCTTGTAAAATGAGAAAAGAAGCCTCGCTTGTAAGATGAGACAGATGAAGCCTCGTTGAAAATGAGACAGATGAAACCCGCTTGTAAAGGGGATAAAGATGAAGCCTCGCTTGTAAGATGAGACAGATGAAGCCTCGCTTGTAAAATGAGACAGATGGCCCCGTTGTAAGATGAGACAGATGAAGCCTGCTTGTAAGATGAGACAGATGAAGCCTCGCTTGTAAGATGAGACAGATGAAACCTCGCAGATGAGACAGATGAAGCCTCCTTGTAAGATGAGACAGATGAAACCTCGTTGTAAAGGGGAGACAGATGAAACCTCGCTTGTAAGGTGAGACAGATGAAGCCTCGCTTGTAAGATGAGACAGATGAAGCCCGCTTGTAAGATGAGACAGATGAAGCCTCGCTTGTAAGATGAGACAGATGAAACCTCGCTTGTAAGATGAGACAGATGAAGCCTCGCTTGTAAGATGAACAGATGAAGCCTCGCTTGTAAGATGAGACAGATGAAACCTCCAAGGGAGACAGATGAAACCTCGCTTGTAAGATGAGACAGATGAAGCCTCGCTTGTAAGATGAGACAGATGAAGCCTCGCTTGTAAGATGAGACAGATGAAGCCTGCTTGTAAAATGAGACAGATGAAGCCTGCTTTAAAAATGAGACAGATGAAACCCGCTTGTAAAAAGAACAGATGAAAAAACCCCGCTTGAAAATGAAAGATGAAACCTCCCAAAAAAGACAGATGAAACCCCCAAAAAAGAAGATGAAATCCTTGTAAGATGAGACGATGAACCCCCTTTTTAAAAAAAGAAAATAAACCTCCTTTAAAGGGGAACAGATGGCCCCCTTGAGTAAAGATGAAGCCTAGCTTATAAGATAACACAGATGAACCTGGCGTAAGATGGCAGATGAAGCCTAGCTTGTAAAATGGACAGATGAATCTGGCTTGCAAGATAACACAGATGAAGCCTGGCTTTTAAGATAAACAGAAAGCCTTTGTAAGATAACACAGATGAAGCCTGGCTTGTAAGATAACACAGATGAAGCCTAGCTTGTAAGATGAGACAGATGAAGTCTGGCTTGCAAGATAACACAGATGAAGCCTGGCTTTTAAGATAACACAGATGAACCTGGCTTGTAAAATAACACAGATGAAGCCTGGCTTGTAAGATAACACAGATGAAGTCTGGCTTAAGATAACACAGATGAAGCCTGGCTTTAAAATAACACAGATGAATCCTGGCTTGTAAAATAACACAGATGAAGCCTGGCTTGTGTGAGACAGATGAAGTCTGGCTTGTAGATAACACAGATGAACCGGGGTAAGATGAGACAGATGAAGCCTGGCTTGTAAAAAACACAGATGAAGCCTGGCTTGCAAGATAACACAGATGAAGCCTGGCTTGTAAGATGAACAGATGAAGTCTGGCTTGTAAGATAACACAGATGACCCCTTGCAAGATAACACAGATGAAGCCTGGCTTGTAAAATGAGACAGATGAAGTCTGGCTTGCAAGATAACACAGATGAAACCCAGCCTGTAAAATAAAAAGATGAAACCTGGCTTGTAAGATAACACAGATGAAACCGGGTTTTAAAAATAACACAGATGAAGCCTGGCTTGTAAGATCCCAAAATGAAGCCTGGCTTGTAAAATGAGACAGATGAAGTCTGGCTTGTAAGATAACACAGATGAAGCCCAGCTTGTAAGATAACAAGATGAAACCTAGCTTATAAGATAACACAAATGAAGCCAGCCTGTAAGATAACACAGATGAAACCTGGCTTGTAAGATAACACAGATGAAACCTCTTTAAAAATAAACAGATGAAGCCTGCCTTGTAAGATAAACACAGATGAAGCCTGCCTTGTAAGATAACACAGATGAAGCCTGCCTTGAAAGATAATATACAATATTATATTCACGGGAAGCGCTAAATTAAAAGGGTCATACACATTTTGAAGGTACTGGGGGGAAAATCAGGTTCGATCTTAGAATGTAAACAGCAGTCTAAGTCATTAGATCAAGCCCTCCTGACGGGAGTGTATGTGGGGGCGGCGGAGTCCCCCAACAAGCCCAAGCGAGTGATGCTCAAATACATCGGCATTTATTATACAGGTTATATAATGACTGTCGTTCATGCTGGAGATTTTACAAAGTATTTGTAATTCATTTTTTTTTAGGGTTCATTTTTTTCAATGACGTTGAAATGTGAATTAAATATTCGGTGTTTTGTACGAGGTTTGGACAAATTCGGCAGCGTGGGGAAGACTTCAATGCATGGAAATGAGTTCAGTAGTGTCGGCCCAGTGAGGATGCATCGGGAAATCTGTGCTGGGGAACATTACTTTTTTCTAAGTGAAATCTGTTTGGGTATCGCAAGTATTTCAAAGTCAAGGACGTCACCAGAGATAAAAGGGAAGTCTGAGGGGGGTGATGGAAGCAGTCCACACGGTGTCGATAACCCGGACAACCAATAAAAAAATCTATTGACCCCTTTCTATAGTGTTGCCTTTGGGAACCAGAACGTCTCAAAAAACGCCCCGGGTGGGGCAGGGGTTTGTGACTGGGCATCTGAGGGTCACCTGTGATCCTCTATAATGACTACCTGGAGAAAGTTCCACCCACCGGCTTTCAAGAGAGCAGCAGTGTAAAACAGTGGAAAAAAAGAAAATGTTTTTTCGCTTGGAAATACCAGAGTACTTTGATCAACTAGCAAAACTTTTGTTGCGAATTTAAAAAGAAGATGAACTTGAAATTTGGGAAAGGGCTTTAATAAACATTCAACCAAGGTAAGAAAATCTCCCCCTCTGTCTCTCTTTCCCCTTTTCCCAACAGATATTTTATGGCTTAGAAATTTAATACAAAATATCAAAAAAAATAGACTAAACGCATCTGTCAAAATGCACCTTGAATATGTGCAGTTCTGGTTCCAAAATTACAAAAATACGGTACACTCGTATTGTTCTAAGATATAAACCACATGAAAAAAGACTCAGACACTTAATATGTAAAAAAAAAAGAAGACTGGTATTTAACAGATGTATGATATTCCTTAACCCCTAGTCACATCAAATACATTCTTAGGAAGCGACGACTGGGATATGTCATGCAAACCCTTTTCCTCTCTTACTAACCTATAAGATAGTAAAAAAAAAAATCACACGAGCACTAAGAAATTTGAATGTAAAGTTTTCACGAAGGGGGTGAAAACCCCCGGAAGAGATGCAACACAAATGTGTGAGTTTATTTTTAGTTTGAGCATTGAAAAAAACCTTACTGAAGTTGTCATTGCAACAAATCCCAAACCAATTATACAGTGTAGGTTTCTCCCCCTGAATCTTGTAAAAAGGAGAACATTATCGTCTCATTAGTCCTTGCTATTTTCTTATAATATTGAAGTTATCATTTATAGCCGCAATTTAAAATAAACTTTCCCAAAAACCGTCTATAAAACTGCACCCGGGGAAAATTTTTAAAATTAAACTAGACACGTGCATATGCTGAAAGGGCAGGTCGGGGTAGGACCTGCCTGGGGCCCGGGCCCTATTGCAATGCTCTTTTTTTCTTATACTTCATCCTGCTCTCAGGAACTAGCCACTTGTACACCTGAATCCAGTCTGTAAACCAGAGGTTAATGTATAACTTTCAGCTACGTATTCTATAAAACTTCTGTTGGGTTAAGGAGAAAACAGTGGCATTTGCGAAGCGATTGTCAGCGTTTTCTGCATTAGTGGCAATTTACATGGTCACTTTCTTTTCTGGTCTTTTCTGTGTATATGGTTATACACTGTACATGGTCTTCTTTTAACGTGTACACGAGGTACAAATTGCACATAGATTTTTTTAACGTGTACACATCATGTACATATTCCCTTTCTATGTCTTAAATAAAGTAAACATTAAACATTAAAATCTCTGTCCCAAAACTGAAGCATACGAATACATAATATCATAAAAACATTCATAAAAATCAAATAACATACAAAAACAAACAATAAAAATCAAATAACATACAAAAACAAACAATAAAATGCAATAACATTCCATACCACAACAGAGACAGCATATATTGTGAAGGAGGGGGTTATTGGTGATTAAACTCCTAAATATAGTGTCACAGTGAATTAAATTGTCACTGGTGTTGGGAAATGGCAGTGACACCTTACAGTGCCAGTGACCCTGATCACAGGTCATGACCCTGATCAAGGAGTGACCCCCATCACAGTGCTAGTGATCCCAATTACAGTGCCAATGATCCTGATCTAGTGCCAATAACCTCTAACCACAGTGCCAAGATGAAACCCTTTAGTGTCACGTAAGAAGTCTTGAAAGCCTGATATGTGATTCTTGAAGTTGGTAGGACATGAGATTGAACTTTGTAAGTTGTGGTAGAACAGATGTGAACTTTTTTTAAGGTTGGGAGGAGAGATGTGATCTTTGTAAGTTGGAGGACATGGAGAAGTGATCTTTTAAATGATAGGACCCGGGGTGAGGGCCTTGAAACTAGGATCGCAATGAGGTCCCTTTTAACACGTAGGACCTGGAATGAAATTTTGTAAACGTAGGACCTGAAATGAATCCTTGTAACACGCAGGCCCGGATGAGGGCCTTTAAACCCCGGACCTGGGATGAGGTCCTTGTAAACGTAGGACCTGGGATGAGGTCCCTGTAACACGTAGGACCTGAAATGAGGTTCTTGTAACACGTAGGACCTGGGATGAGGGCCTTGTAATACCAGGACCTGGGATGAAGCCCTTTTGTAACACGTAGGACCTGAAATGAAGTCCTTGTAACACGTAGGACCTGAAATGAAGTCCTTGTAACACGCAGGCCCCGGGGATGAGGTCCTTGTAACACGCAGGACCTGGGATGAGGTCCATGTAACAGTAGGACCTGGGATGAGGCCCCTGTAACACGTAGGACATGAAATGAGGTCCTTGTAACACGGGGGGATCTAGGATGAGGTCCTTGTAACACTAGGACCTGAAATGAGGTTCTTTAACACGCAGGACCTGGGGTGAGGTCCTTGTAATACGCAGGACCTGGGATGAAGTCCTTGTAACACGTGGGATCTAGGATGAGGTCCTTGTTACACGTTACACGGGATGAGGTCCTTGTAACGACGTAGGGCCTGGGATGAGGTCCTTATAACGCGTAGGAATGGCGATGTATACGTATATATGGCCACATACTGTTTGGAAGTACGTATATCAATGGTCGTCCCATATATATACTCCCGGCTAGTTGGTATGATTTCCCCGTGAGTGACCAGAGTAAGGCAGAAACTTTGCCTTGTGTGGACCTCTGTATTCCCTTCGTGTCTGTATTTATTTTTGTATTTCCCCTATATTGCTTTGCACTCCTCTGTTGCTTTATGTACACATCTCTATAGCTTTGTGTACACCGCAATATTGTTTTGTATACACCTGGCTTAGAAATACACCTTGTCCTTATAAGATGAACGTTATGTTATTTGCACGACTTACTGAACTTTAAGAAATCAATCATTAAAAAATTAATCAGTAAAAGTTAATCATTAAAAAAATAAGTAATTAAAAATCAGTCATTAAAAAAAAAAATAAAAAAAAATCATTAAAAATCATTCATTAAAGAATCAATAATTAAAAATCAATCAACAAAAACATCAATTATTAAAAATCAATCTTTAAAAAAATCAGTCACGGGAAAAAGGGTTTGGGTTTTTCCCACGTTCTTGCCCTAAAAAAACGTTAATCCGACTACTATTATATGCACACACACACTCCCCGTTTTTACTAGTTTAATTTAGGTTAAATTAACCTAGATTACCCTAATCTACCATGTGGTTAGGGTTGTATAAGTCTTGAAGGTTTTGCCCCTTAATAGCAGCGGTTTTGTAAAATTGTTACATTTTACCAGGAAAAATGACAGTATTGTGACTTAATTCTTGAAGTAAATTATCTCAAAATTTTACGCTAGGTTTTAATATTTATTATTGTTAATAAGGTGTGAAGACCCCTGGCGGGTGTTTTGGTAACTATGAGATGTGAAACACTTCTTTTTCCCCCCCTTCAAAATCTCCCAACCCTCTCTCCTTCCACACCTCTCCTTACCCCTTTCTCCTCCTTATCCCTTCTCCCCTCCCTTATCCCTTCCCCCCTCCCTTACCCCTTTCCCTCCCTCCCTTATCCCTTCTCCCCCTTATCCCTTCTCCCTCCTTATCCCTTCTCCCTCCTTATCCCTTCTCCCTCCCTTATCCCTTCTCCCTCCCTTATCCCTTCCCCCCTCCCTTATCCCTTCTCCCTCCCTTCTCCCTTCTCCAACCTCTCCCCGCCCAGGGCCCCTTTTTCCCACCCCTACCTCACTCCTTCCTCCACCTCTCCCATCCCTCGCCCCACCCCTCCACCTCTCCCTCCTCTTCCCAACAGGCTCCAGGTAGGTCAACTCTGTTTTGTCAGTTTTCACTCCAGTCCACTTCCCCTCGCCCCTAGTGGGTCCTTACCTGAGAGTCTGAACTGAACTGAACTGAACCCCAGTCTGTCTGTCTGTGCCTCTGTTTGTCTGTCTGTCTCTGCTCTCTCTCTCTCTCTCTCTCTCAAGCTGGCGGCAGTGCTGCCATCTGGGAGGTCAGTGTCACTGACTTTCTCTGTTAGCTTTCTGTGTCAGCTAAGGTCATAGCGCTGTAGCTTTCTCTGTCTGGGAGGAGCCATGGCGGTCTAGCTGCTGCCTGGGTAAGTTAGCAGTATGCTTGTCTATGAAGCACTCTGCTAGTGATTTTTAATAGTTGTCGATTATTATTACTTTTTTGCAATCGTCTTGAACATCATTATCATATTCATTATCAACATAATTATCACTTATTTATCATGGTTATAAAAAATGTTTGTAAAAATTTTCATCATCACCACCACCACCACCATTGCCATTTTCATGAACACCGTCATTATCATCATATTCAACGAGATCATTTTTTTTAGATTTACTTTTGTTAATGTTCTCACTATTATTTTGTTATATGTCTGTACAAGCGCATTTAGTTGTTGCTTATCATTTATTTGGAGGGGATCAGGTGATGTGGGTCTTGATCACATGACCCGTTCAGTGAATTAAAAGACATCTTAATTACCCAAGTCGCAGCCTATACAGGTGTGTGTTTGACTCAAGGTGGCGCTGGCACAGCATGGCTCCCTCTTCACGTGTAGATATACTGACTATACACATGTATACTCAGTAGATCTACACACACACACACATTATATATATATATATATATATATATATATATATATATATATATTTTCTTCTTTCTTTAAACCCGTCGGCCGTTTCCCACCGAGGCGGGGTGGCCCAAAAAAAGGAAAAACGAAAGTTTTCCTTTTACATTAGTAATATATACAGGAGAAGGGTTACTAGCCCCTTGCCCCCGGCATTTTAGTCGCCTCTTACGACACGCATGGCTTACGGAGAAAGAATTCTGTTCCACTTCCCCATGGAGTATATATATATATATATATATATATATATATATATATATATATATATATATATATATATATATATATATATATATATATATATATATGGGGAGAAATAAATGGGATTAGATCGGGGGTTTCAAATAGAGTTAGAGCTAAAGAAGATTGGCAATAATGTTGAATAATCAGTTATGGCAGGTAAAGAAGGAATATAAATGTATAAATTCAAGGATTATGTGGAGTAAAGTAAAGGTTGGATGTGAAAAGTGGGTTATAGTAAGTGTTTATGCACCTGGAGAAGAGAGAAGTGTAGAGGAGAGAGAAAATTTTGGGAAATGTTGAGTGAGTGTGGGGAGTTTTGAGCCAAGTGAGAGAGTAATTGTGGTTGGGGATCTTAATGCTAAAGTGGGTAAAAATGTTGTGGATGGAGTAGTAGGTAAATTTGGGGCAGGGTAAATGTAAAGGGGGAACCATTAATTGAGCTATGTGTAGAAAGGTTTGGTAATAAGTAATACATATTTTATGAAAAAGAGGATAAATAAATATACAAGGTATGATATGCACGTAAGGAAAGTAGTTTGTTGGATTATGTATTGGTGGATAAAAGGTTGATGAGTAGGCTTCAGGATGTACATGTTTATAGAGGGGCAACGGATATATCAGATCATTATTTGGTTGTAGCTACAGTTAGAGAAAAAGGTAGATGGGACAAAAATAAAATGGAAACAGCAAGTAAGAGAGAGGTAAAAGTGTATAAACTAAGGGAGGAGGAATTAGGGTGAGATATAAGCACTATTGGCAGAAAGGTGGGCTAGTGCAAGTAGGAGTAGTGGGGGTTGAAGAGAGTTGGGATAGTTTTAAAAATGCAGTATTAGAATGTGGGGCAGAAGTTTGTGGCTATAGGAGGGTGGGTGCAGGAGGAAAGAGGAGTGAGTGGTGGAATGAAGAAGTAAAGGGTGTGATAAAGAAAAAGGTAGCTTATGAAGGTTTTACAAAACAGAAGTGTTAATAGAAGAGCAGAGTATATGGAGAGTAAAAGAAAGGTGAAGAGAGTGGTGAGAGGAGTGCAAAAGAAGAGCGGATGAAAGAATGGGAGAGGCTCTGTCAAGAAATTTTGCTGAAAACAAGAAAAATTTTGGAGTGAGATAAACAAGGTAAAAAGCCTAGGGAACGAATGGATTTGTCAGTTAAAAACAGAGTAGGGGAGTTAGTAGATGGGGGCTGGAGGTATTGGGTAGATGGCGGGAATATTTTGAGGAACTTTTAAATGTCGATGAAAAAAGGGAGCGGTAATTTCATGTACTGGCCAGGAGGTACAACATCGTTTAGGAGTGAAGAAGAGCAGGATGTGAGTGTGGGGGAGGTGCGTGAGGCATTACGTAGAATGAAAGGGGTAAAGCAGCTGGAATGACGGAATCATGACAGAAATGTTAAAAGCAGGGGAGATATAGTGCTGGAGTGGTTGGTATTTTTGTTTAATAAATGTATGAAAAGGGGAAGGTACCTAGGGATTGGCAGAGAGCATGTATAGTTCCTTTATATAAAGGGAAGGGGATAAAGAGAGTGTAAAAATTATGGGAATAAGTTTACTGAGTATACCAGGTAAAGTGTATGGCAGGGTTATTATTGAAAGAATTAGAGGTAAGACAGAAGTAGGATTGCAGATGAGCAAGGAGGCTTTAGAGTGGGTAGGGGATGTAGATCAAGTGTTTACAGTGAAGCATATATGTGAACAGTATTTAGATAAAGGTAGAAGTTTTATTGCATTTATGGATTTAGAAAAGGCATATGATAGAGTGGATAGGGAGCAATGTGGCAAATGTTGCAAGTGTATGGAATAGGTAGTAAGTTACTGAAGGCTGTAAAGAGTTTTTATGAGGATAGTGAGGCTCAGGTTAGGGTGTGTAGGAGAGAGGAGATTACTTCCGGTAAAAGTAGGTCTTAGACAGGGATGTGTAATGTCACCATGGTTGTTTAATATATTTATAGATGGGGTTGTAAAAAAGTAAATGCTAGGGTGTTGGGGAGAGGGTGGGATTAAATTATGGAGAATTAAATGCAAAATGGGAGTTGACACAGTTACTTTTGCTGATGATACTGTGCTTATGGAGATTCTAAAGAAAAGTTGCAAGGTTAGTGGACGAGTTTGGGAGAGTGTGTAAAGGTAGAAAGTTAAAAGTGAACATAGATAAGAGTAAGGTGATGAGGGTATCAAACGATTTAAATAAAGAAAAATTGGATATCACATTGGAGAGAGGGATTATGGAAGAAGTAAATGTTTTCAGATATTTGGGAGTTGACGTGTCAGCGGATGGGTTTATGAAGGATGAGGTTAACCATAGAATTGATGAAGGAAAAAAGGTGAGTGGTGCATTGAGGTATCTGTGGAGACAAAAAACGTTATCCATGGAGGCAAAGAGGAATGTACGAAAGTATAGTGGTACCAACACTCTTATATGGGTGTGAAGCATGGGTTGCAAATGCTGCAGCAGGGGGAGGCTGGAGGCAGTGGAGATGTCCTGTCTAAGGGCAATGTGTGGTGTAAATATTATGCAGAAAATTCGGAATGTGAAATTGGAGAAGGTGTGGAGTTACTAAAAGTATTTGTCAGAGGGCTGAAGAGGGTTGTTGAGGTGGTTTGGTCATTTAGAGAGAATGGATCAAAGTAGAATGACTTGGAAGCGTATAAATCTGTAGGGAAGGAAGGCGGGGTAGGGGTCGTCCTAGAAAAGGTTGGAGGGAAGGGGTAAAGGAGGTTTTGTGGGCGAGGGCTTGGACTTCCAGCAAGCATGTGTAGGCCGTGTTAGATAGGAGTGAATGGAGACGAATGGTTTTTTGGGGGGTGACGATCTGTTGGGGGTGTGAGCAGGGGTAACATTTTGGAAGGATTTAGGAAAAACCCGTTAATTGATTTATTTTGGGCTTGAATCCTTTGGGAAAAGGGAAGTACAATGCCTTTCACTTTAAAGGAGGGGGCTGAGATAGTGACAGCTGGGAGGGGGTTTTCTCAGCTGTCGTATCAAAATCCTCTGCAAAGACAGTGATTATGTTGATGTGGTGAAAGTGTTAATGATGATGAAAGTATTTTCTTTTTTTTTGGGGGTTTTCTTTCTTTTTGAGTCACCCTGCCTCGGTGGGGGAAACCCCCACTTTTTGAAAAAAAAAAAAAAAAAAATATATATATATATATATATATATATATATATATATATATATGAAAGGAAGACACTGTGTTAAGAAAAAATGACATTGCACAGTGTTTAAAAAGGGGGGAAAGTCACTGTACAGTGCCTTAAGGAAGAAAGCACTGTACACAGTAGATAAAGACATGCACAGTTCAAGACATTTTTCTGAGGAAACATTTCGCTGAGTTGCGTCCTCCCGTCCTGTGCTAATGGGGAAGAACACACTGTACACCATGAAACGAGAAGTTTAAAAGAGTCAGAGATAAAAATTCCTTCGTAGAGTAGGTCCTTCCACGCGGGGTGCAGTGACGCTAGCGCTGTCCTCACCTTCCTTGGATTAAGCTGATTACTCCTCCCATATCTCCAGCCTACCTACCTCCAGGTAAGTAAGTAGGTAACCTTTTATGACCTCAACGGGTTTCGCTCCCAATACCATTACAACACTAACAACAGTAATAATAATAAAGGACAGGAGTAACATTCGTTAATGAAAACTCATAGGCGAGCTTCAAGAGCTAGGGTTCAACCTCCGCAGACGTTGCTAAGTGATTATATCTACTTCATATGCAAGGGGAGGATAACACAAGCACTCAGACGTCACTAAGACGCATGGAAGGCCGTCACAACAACAATATTGTGGTTCGGGACTTCTTGCTTTCTCGTTACAGAATTTTCACCCAAGTGTCAGTCATTTCGGAAATGGCTTGAGAGAGAAGAGAGAGAGAGAGAGAGAGAGAGAGAGAGAGAGAGAGAGAGAAGGAAAAAAAAAAAATAAAAAGACGAAGGAAGAAAAAAGACGAAGGCACAATCTTTGTTAATACTGTATTCAATAATTTTCTAGGCTGTGAGATTTATTTGAAAAAGCCTATATTTGTGGTCACAGTGGAGCCCTCGCTAAGCTTCATAGTGTATATCGAAACACACCTAGCTAGATGTAATTTTATTAGGCTGGCATGGCACACTGGATAAAGCACTGACCTGCTAATTTTCGGACAGGTTTGCCATGAGTTCGAACCCCAGTGAGCTGTGTACTATCGTGTTATTACGAGTTCGCGAGTCTTGTACTCGTTATTCTGGTTGGCATGTGCAGAGGGGGCAGCTGGCTGCCTGAGGTTCCACGGTAGCCCACACACGGAGATGACCAGCACAATGTCCCCCAAATTGCTACGAGGCTTGTGCATCTAACTGCACCTTGATATATATTTTTATCTTGCTTGCTCTCTTTTTCTTTCCTACCAACCACTGTTCTCTCTCTCACCTTGAATGCCTAAGGACTAGTGTGATAGCATTTTACCTGGAGAGGTTTCGGGGTCAACGCCCCCCAGCTCGGGCTGAGGAGCTGTCCAGCAGGGGTGGCAAACATTGATTACGATCTGACAGTAAATCGCAGGATTATCAGTATACCTATGCTGATTTTTTGGTGAAAAATAATAAAATTGTAAATTTGGAAATCTGGAAATAATAAAATTGTGAATTTGGAAATAATGGAAATAATAAAACTGGAAATTTGGAAATATTAGTTATTGTATATATGCGCTGTTTCTTATATGCTTCAGAACCTTATAAACGACATATTTAGGCCAGTCATTGAGTACGTAGCTCCAGCATGGAGCCACACCGGTTCAAGCCCTGCAGAAGCTCTAAAGTTGAAAGATTTGCAAACAGATTAGTACCAGAATTGAGTGCGTTATAAGGAAAACGGTTGAAGGCTCTGAACCTGACGACCTTGTAGAGTACAAGGAAACGCATCAAGCGTACAAAATCATAAGAGGGAACTTATAGTGCCGATAAAAAATAGATTGAATTGAGAGGACCAGGATCAAGGGGTACAGATGAGCCATAGGGATGTAAGAAAGTATTTCTTTAGTCTGGCTGGTTGAAAAGTGGAGTAACTTGGATGAGGCAAACTCAATACACTGACAAGACGCAAGAGGCCAGAAATCATTGATGGCGATCAAAGTAGTCAAGCAGGCGGGGCCAGGAGCTGAACCTAGACCCCTGCAAACAACTCGTGAGGCCACACAACCGGATGTATCGCCTTGGGAGTCACTATTAATATACCTCTGGCTTTCGCCTCATAAAAATAGCTCAGACAGAGCTGAACATGACACAGAGATGCAGAGAAAGTTGTCACTCACTCTAGTGGCACTCAAGCTTGATCCAGAGAGGTACTACCGTTTTATCAGATGAATATGATACGGAAAACTGTTAAATGTTTTGCATTCTGGCAGAGCTACCTCTTTTTTTTTGTCTTATGAAAATAAGTGTATATACATACTGTATTCGGTTTAGTGAGTGCTGAGGTATTATTTAACTGCATTTGTTAACCCTCTAGGGTATGATAACATCTCTTATCAATAAATGAGCTGAAGTTGGATAAGAACCCTTAGCCTGTAAATGAGCCGAGGTAGTATAATAGAGCTTAGCCTGTAAATAAACAAATGTAGGATAACATCTGTAGCCTGTAAATCTGTGTAAAATATGTCAGTTTGAACATCTTTGTTTTTTTGGTTTTAGGTCAATATTTTCTGATTTTAATAAAATCTACAAGCGGATTCATTTGTATTTATAATAATCCACAAATATGAAATGTAAATGACTTTTCTGGGTCCATGCTGGACCCATGGTGACTATGAAGGTCTAAGACGGACCGAAATGTTCTGTCGTGGCTTAGTTGTGGTTTTTCCAGCAATGGTAATGTGACTTTTTTTCATTCTGCTTTGAAATGTAGGCATTTAATGGGCTGTGATTTTCATAATATTTTTGACAGTAGGCTACTGACAGACTTGCTGTAGATTGAAAGTTTTTGAGATTTGAGGTGTAACCATATTTTATTTTTAAAATGTGAGCATTTTACTTCGTTTGACAACCCTTCTCTCTCTCTCCTTCTTGCAATCGATTTTATGTTGAACTGGCATATGCATAGGCTTTAACGCCAATAAATAATGTCAGTCATTTTACTTTCAACACAAAAAAATAAAACTAAACCTAAAAAACAGGCTGGTCAACCCTTCCCGTAGCATGCCTTGTCGCTAGGAAAGTGAAAAGAACTTTAAGGCTTTAATGTCGATGTGTCTGAAGGTTAACACTTATGCCTCGGGTGATGTACAGCTGTCATACAGACGTCACTTGTTTGCTCCAGAGTGAAATCATGTTTGCAAGAGTGTGGAGGTAACGGTAGAGTTTGCACGCCTGACGCTACCATCACTGCCCCGTCATGGACCAAACGTTACATACATTTTTTCTTCTCGTTTTCATTAGTACTTTCGTAAGTTCCCCAAATTTCACTAATTTTTTTCGGTATTTTACCCTTAATTCGGCATTAGTAATAGTTTATTAGGTTTAATGGCTGGGAAAGTTTGGTTAAGTAACTGTATGTAGGCAAAAATTATAATGATGGCGTACCAGTCATCAGTACTCACACGTGAGGTCACCAGTACCCCTGACGTGAGGTCACCAGTCCACCTGACATGCGAGGTCACCAGTACCCCTTACAAGCGAGGTCACAGTAACCTGATACGTGAGGTCATCAGTAATCCTGACACGTGAGGTCACCAATACTCTTGACATATGTCACCATTATCCCTGACGTGAGGTCACCAGTACTCCTGACATGTGGAGTTTACCAGTACTCCAGACATGTGAGGTCACCAGTACTGACATGTGAGGGCACCAGTACCCCTGACATGTGAGGTCACCAGTACTCCTGACATGTGAGGTCACCAGTACCCTGACATGTGAGGTCACCAGTACCCTGACATGTGAGGTCACCAGTACCCAGACATGTGAGGTCACCAGCCCCAGAAGGGAAATCACCATACTCCTGACTGTGAGGTCACCAGTACCCACAGGGAGGTCCCCAGACCCGACATGGAGGTCCCCAGTCCCCAAACAATTTAAAAATTAGGATAAAAAATTTTTAAAAAGCAGATTTTTCGCCAACCAGTGGCTTCATCAGTACATTACGGGACAAGACTGAGGGACGACTTCAGCCTCTTTAGTCTTCCTTTTTTGTCCGTGTATTGTATTGATAAACCCACTGGTTGGGAAACGTTACCTAATAAAGATCCCCGTTTTGCTCATGTGTAAAATTATTCGACTTGTCGGTATTATATAACACTTATGTTACGATCCCCGGGAAACATGTTTACTCTCATAGTATACCTGAGGGGTTTCGGGGTCAACCCCCCCGGGACCGGCGGGACCGGGCCCTTTTATGTCTAGTTGTTTTGTCTTTCAAGAGGAAGGGGGCCTTCAATACTGGAAGGCTCTTGATCCAAGGAATTTGAGCTAGGCCCTTGCCTCGGATGAAACATAGCCCCCCCACTCATCCTAATCCAAATAATAATAATAATAATGATGTAGACAGTTGTGCAATACTTGGGTATCTGTAATTGTGGTAACGTTTCGTCAGCCAGTATCTTCGTCATTCCAGTACAGTCTAGAAGAATCGTGGAAAATGAGTTTTCTAAACCTTTATATAATAATAATAATCTGGTTGTTTAGAAGTCAACATATGGTAAGCAACATAAAGTACAAATACGTGTATTTACACGAGCAGGTTTTGTGGTGTAAGAATTGCATAAAATTATATGTTATTTGCTTATCGAATGAGAAGTGGGGAGGAATTTTACGGTTAGGATTGTTGATGTTAAGAATGTTAATGTTTGGAATGTGTTGGTTGATTATTAGTTTTAAAGTTTTCTTATTTTATCCACACCAGTGATGACAAGGGAAAAGGGCCAGGGTTCGAATCTTGGGCGAGGGCGAGATGTATGAACAAAACTCTTAACTCTTGCCCATGTCTTTCTAGCAGTAAATGGGTAAAAAAGGGGGTAGTCGAGTGTTTTGCTTCACATCCTGGTGGAGGACCAACGATCCCAATGGAAATCAAATTTTGGGTTTCTTTGGGGTTTTTAGCCCCAAAGGGGTTTCTAAACCAATAAAATCTTCATCATCGCTGTCATGTACTTCTTCTTTTCCCTTTTTCATCATAGTGTTAATATTTCAAACTTCTTTCAGAAGTTTTGCAGTTTTGTCAATCTACAAAAAAAATTTAAATAAGGGGTAATAGGCCAGTGTTACTTCTAGTGCTACTATGTACAGATTTAGACTTTCACAGAAGTTAAAAAAACGGTTTATTTATTAATGATTTTAAAGAGTTTCATATATAAAAAATACTTATCTAAATAAAGAAAAAAAGGGTTCACGTAAAATGGATAGAACAAACTTGATAATGGTCCAGGAGGAGGGAGAAGACTA
>WNWK01040709.1:0-16835 GCA_009830355.1 Cherax destructor
TTTAAAAATAAAAGTAAAACTATTTGTCAAAAATATTCATCAGAGGATAGACAAATACTTAAATGAGGTAGATGGGCAAAACATACACTACACTATACGTAGGGGTTTGGTATTGGACATTGTGTTTATACAGTCTCTGTTATATTTGCATCCCTAAGGAATCTTGATAGTTCAGTCTCAGTTGTGATAGTATACAACTGACCTACACTTGTTTTTCACTAGAATTTTTCCATCCTGAGTGAAACATTGGTGGATTTTATCATTATTCTCTCGCTTAAGTCTTCTGATTCTATACCAGAGGTTCTGACGTTTTTGGTCAGACACTCATTAATTATACTTGTTTCCTGGCTTTAATAGATGATCTAATTAGATCTGTTTTCCTGTCATGTGTGGTGAATCTAAGCATAACACTTTTTCTACCATGGAACCTAGTAATCGTGCTTCTTTTATATCTGTCACTGGTACATTTACGTTCATTTGATCTTTGATGATCTGTAAAGTAATGTCTTTACTGTTTGCTTGGGTCATATCACTGGGAAAGAATGGACTGTTCACTATTACTGCGTCTGATAACTTATCTTGTTCGGTTTTGTCCTCTTGTAGTGCAAGGTAGTCATTAAACTGGTTATCCATGTTGTTCTTCCACTCCTTTACTGCTTCCTCAACCTTTGTGTTTATAGATGTTATCTGTTCAGTGTGGCTATTAATGACAGTTTGGAGGGTTTTGCCAAAATCAGTCATTCCAGTTGTTGTTAACTTTTGTTCAAGGCTGAGGATTTTGTTTTCAAGTTGTGTCATCCTGGTATCTTGTTGTTGAAGTTTTCAGATATTTGGGAGTTGATGTGTCAGCGGATGGGTTTATGAAGGATGAGGTTAACCATAGAATTGATGAAGGAAAAAAGGTGAGTGGTGCGTTGAGGGAGGGACTATTCTCAGCTGTCGTATCTGAGCTCCTCTGCAAAGACAGTGATTATGTATGAGTGTGGTGAAAGTGTTGAATGATGATGAAAGTATTTTCTTTTTGGGGATTTTCTTTGTTTTTGGGTCACCCTGCCTCGGTGGGAGACGGCCGACTTGCTGAAAAAAAAAATAATTGCACGATTTCCGGGGCTTTCGTTAACCGGGGTTCCACTGTATATATATATACAGTGGTACCTCGACTTACGATATTTTTTCATTCCAGAATGCTGTTCAAGTGCCATTACCAAACGAATTTATCCCCATAAGGAATGATGTAAAATAGACTAGTCCTTTAGACCCCAAAATTACACTTACAAAAACATTTAAAAGAATAAACTTACATAAAAGGGTGAGTTTGGGACCATCGTAAGTCGGGTACCACTGTATATATATATATATATATATATATACAGTGGACCCTCGGTAGAATACACCCGGAAATCGTGCAATTATGTAAGTATAATTTTGTAAGTTCTTGTGGAAGTGTATTTTGGGGGTCTGAAATAGACTAACCTACGTGAAATTTTTTCCTTAAGGAGTAAATTCGTTCGGTAATGGCACTTGAGCAGACTTCAGGAGTGAAGTTTACTGAACGTCTGGGGTCCACTGTCATATATATATATCAGTGGTACCTCGCATTTCGATGGTCCCCAAAATCGCCCTTTTATGTAAGTCTTATTTTTTTAAATGCTTTTGTAGGTATATATTTTGGGGTGTAAAAGGACTAGTCTATTTTACATTATTCCTTATGTGGATTAATTCGTTTGGTAATGGCACTTGAACAGCATTCTCGAACGAAAAAATATCGTAACTCGAGGTACCACTGTATATATATATAGTGGTACCTCGGTCAACGATGGTCCCCAAAACTCGCCCTTTTATGTAAGTTTAGTTTTTTAAATGCTTTTGTAA
This sequence comes from Cherax destructor, assembly GCA_009830355.1. Taxonomy (NCBI): domain Eukaryota; kingdom Metazoa; phylum Arthropoda; class Malacostraca; order Decapoda; family Parastacidae; genus Cherax; species Cherax destructor. The sequence continues at coordinate 1,873 of WNWK01040709.1, forward strand.
GTGTATTTTTAGGGGGTCTAAAGGGACTAGTCTATTTTACATTATTCCTTATGGGGATAAATTCGTTTGGTAATGGCATTTGAACAGCATTCTGGAACGAAAAAATATCGTTAACCGAGGTACCACTGTAATGTACATATACAGTGGTACCCCGACTTACGATGGTCCCCAAACACACCCTTTTATGTAAGTTTATTTTTTTAAATGCTTTTGTAAGTGTAATTTTGGGGGTCTAAAAGGACTAGTCTATTTTACATCATTTCTTATGGAGATAAATTCGTTTGGTAATGGCACTTGAACAGCATTCTGGAATGAAAAAATATCGTAAGTCGGGGTACCACTGTATATATATTTTTTTTTTTTTTTCAACAAGTCGGCCGTCTCCCACCGAGGCAGGGTGACCCAAAAAGAAAGAAAATCCCCAAAAAGAAAGAAAATCCCCAAAAAGAAAATACTTTCATCATCATTCAACATTTTCACCACACTCATACATAATCACTGTCTTTGCAGAGGCGCTCAGATACAACAGCTGAGAATAGTCCTTCCCAGCTGTCACTATCCCAGACCCCTCCTTTAAAGTGTAGGCATTGTACTTCCCATTTCCAGGACTCAAGTCCAACTAAATCAATTAACTGGTTTCCCTGAATCCCTTCACAGAATGTTACCCTGCTCACACTCCAACAGATCGTCATGTCCCAAAAACCATTCGTCTCCATTCACTCCTATCTAATACGCTCACACATGCTTGCTGGAAGTCCACGCCCTTGCCCACAAACCTCCTTTACCCCCCCTCCAACCTTTTCTAGGACGACCCCTACCCCGCCTTCCTTCCCCTACAGATTTATACGCTCTCCAAGTCATTCTACTTTGATCCATTCTCTCTAAATGACCAAACCACCTATATATACACATATATACAGTGGTACCTCGGTTAACGATTGTCCCCCAAACTCTCCCTTTTATGTAAGTTTATTTTTTTAAATGCTTTTGTAAGTGTATTTTTGGGGGTCTAAAAGGACTAGTCTATTTTACATTATTCCTTATGGGGATAAATTTGTTTGGTAATGGCACTTGAACAGCATTCTGGAATGAAAAAATATCGTTAACCGAGGTACCACTGTATATATATTTATTTTATTTATTTATTTATTCTTCTACAACTATTGGAGGATAGATGGGCTAGTGAGAGTGTAGGCAATGGGGTCGAAGATGTATGGGGTAGATTTAAATATGTAGTGTTAGAGTGTTCAGCAGAAGTTTATGGTTACAGGTGAGTGGGTGTGGGAGGGAAGAAGAGCGATTCGTGGAATGATGATGTAAAGAGAGTAGTAAGGGAGAAAAAGTTAACATATGAGAGGTTTTTACAAAGTATAAGTGATGCAAGGAGGGAAGAGTATATGGAGAGAAAAAGAGAGGTTAAGAGAGTGGTGAAGCAGTGTAAAAAGAGAGCAAATGAGAGAGTGGGTGAGATGTTATCAACAAATTTTTTTGAAAATAAGAAAAAGTTTTGGAGTGAGATTAATAAGTTGAGGAAGCCTAGGGAACAAATGGTTTTGACAGTTAAAAATAGGAGAGGAGAGTTATTAAATGGAGAGTTAGAGGTATCGGGAAGATGGAGGGAATATTTTGAGGAGTTGTTAAATGTTGATGAAGACAGGGAAGCTGTGATTTCGTGTATAGGGCAAGGAGGAATAACATCTTGTAGGAGTGTGGAAGAGCCAGTTGTGAGTGTGGGGGAAGTTCGTGAGTCAGTGGGTAGAATGAAAGGGGGTAAGGCAGCTGGGATTGATGGGATAAAGATAGAAATGTTAAAAGCAGGTGGGGATATGGTTTTGGAGTGGTTAGTGCTATTATTTAATAAATGTATGGAAGAGGGTAAGGTACCTAGGGATTGGCAGAGAGTGTGATTGTTCCTTTGTATAAAGGCAAAGGGGACAAAAGAGAGTGCAAAAATTATAGGGGAATAAGTCTGTTGAGTCCTAGGTAGTAGGGTGGTAGACAGCAACCGCCCAGGGAGGTACTACCGTCTTGCCAAATGAGTGTAAAACGGAAGCCTGTAATTGTTTTACATGATGGTAGGATTGCTGGTGTCTTTTTTCTGTCTCATAAACATGCAAGATTTCAGGCATGTCTTGTTACTTCTACTTACACTTAGGTCACATTACACATTCATGTACAAGCTATATATACACACCCTCTGGGTTTTCTTCTATTTTCTTACTAGTTCTTGTTCTTATTTCCTCTTATCTCCATGGGAAGTGGAACAGAATTCTTCCTCCGTAAGTCATGCGTGTCGTAAGAGTCGACTAAAATGCCGGGAGCAAGGGGCTAGTAACCCCTTCTCCTGTATACATTACTAAAGTTAAAAGAAAACTTTGTTTTTCTCTTTGGGCCACCCCTTGGTGGAAGCGGCGATTTGTTGAAAGAAGAAAGAAGTCTGTTGAGTGTACCTGGTAAAGTGTATGGTAGAGTTATTATTGAAAGAATTAAGAGTAAGACAGAAAGCAGGATAGCAGATGAACAAGGGGCTTTAGGAAAGGTAGGGGTGTGTAGACCAAGTGTTTACAGTGAAACATATAGGTGAACAGTATTTGGGTAAGTGTAAAGAGGTTTTTGTGGCATTTATGGATTTGGAAAAGGCGTATGATAGGGTGGATAGGGGGCAATGTGGCAGATGTTGTAGGTGTATGGAATAGGAGGTAGGTTACTGAAAGCAGTGAAGAGTTTTTATGAGGATAGTGAGGCTCAAGTTAGAGTGTGTAGGAGGAAGGGACTATTTCCCAGTATAAGTGGGCCTTAGACAAGGATGTGTGATGTCACCGTGGTTGTTCAATATATTTATAGATGGGGTTGTAAGAGAGTGAATGCGAGGGTCTTGGCAAGAGGTGTGGGGTTAAAGATAAAGAATTAAATACAAAGTGGGAGTTGTCACAGTTGCTTTTGCTGATGACACTGTGCTTTTGGGAGATTCTGAAGAGAAGTTGCAGAGGTTGGTGGATGAATTTGGTAGGGTGTGTAAAAGAAGAAAATTGAAAGTGAATATAGGAAAGAGTAAGGTGATGAGGATAACAAAAAGATTAGGGGACGAAAGATTGGATATCAGATTGGAGGGAGAGAGTATGAAGGAGGTGAATGTATTCAGATATTTGGGAGTGGACATGTCAGCAGATGGGTCTATGAAGGATGAGGTGAATCATAGAATTGATGAGGAAAAAAGGGTGAGTGGAGCACTTCGGTGTCTGTGGAGACAAAGAACTTTGTCCATGGAAGTAAAGAAGGGAATGTATGAGTATAGTTATACCAACACTCTTATATGGGTGTGAAGCATGGGTGATGAATGTTGCAACGAGGAGAAGGCTGGAGGCAGTGGAGATGTCATGTCTGAGGTCAATGTGTGGTGTGAATATAATGCAGAGAATTCAGAGTTTGGAAATTAGGAGGAGGTGCGGGATTACCAAAACTATTATCCAGAGAGCTGAGGAGGGGTTGTTGAGGTGGTTCTGACATGTAGAGAGAATGGAACGAGACAGAATAACTCAGAGTGTATAAATCTGTAGTGGAGGGAAGGCGGGGTAGGGGTCGGCCTAGGAAAGGTTGGAGGAGGGTAAAGGAAGTTTTGTGTGCGAGGGCTTGGACTTCCAGCAAGCATGTGAGCGTATTTGATAGGAGTGAATGGAGACAAATGGTTTTAATACTTGACGTGCTGTTGGAGTGTGAGCAAAGTAACATTTTATGAAGGGATTCAGGAAACCGGCAGGCCGGACTTGAGTCCTGGAGATGGGAAGTACAGTGTCTGCACTCTGAAGGAGGGGTGTTAATGTTGCAGTTTTATAACTGTAGTGTAAAGCACCCCTCTGGCAAGACAGTGATAGAGTGAATGATGATGAAAGTTTTTCTTTTTCGGGCCACCCTGCCTTGGTGGGAATTAGCCGATGTGTTAATAAAATAAAAAATAATTATTCTTCTTTCAACAAATCGGCCGTATCCCACTGAGGCAGGGTGGCTCAAAAAGAAAAACAAAAGTTTCTCTTTTTAACTTTAGTAATGTATACAGGAGAAGGGGTTACTAGCCCCATGCTCCCGGCATTTTAGTAGACTCTTACGACACGCATGGATATATATATATACAAATATATAAAATTGAGGAAATCAGGTCTAATATATATTATTTAGGTACAAATACTGTTCAGAGAGCCCATCATAAGTCCGAGGCATCGGTAAACGAGTATGTCGCTAAGTGAGGAGAGACTGTATACAGTAGACTGTCATTTAGCACGGTAGTTACGTTCCTGAAAACGTCCTGTTAGATAATTATAAGAACTTATGGGAAAAATAGGGTTACATTCCTGGGAGTCCCCAAAAAAACAAACAAGTTTTTTTAGACCAACAGATCTTGCAAAAATAAAAGTTAATATGTAATTGTAGTTCATTATCGTGATGTATTATGTTGTTTTTACTGCTTAAGACTACAAATATAACAGAAATAATTAGATTTACCTTAAATTGTGGGTGCTGGTGTTTGTGGATGATTGTGAAGAGAGTGGAGAGTTATGCTGTGGCCCTACTGGGCTGAGGTGGATGGTAGAGGTTCTGGAACTGAAGTCGATGGTTGTACTGAGTGTCTAACTTTAAGTCAGTCAGTCAGTAAGTCAGTCAAGTCATTCAGTAAGTCAGTCAAGTCATTCAGTAAGTCAGTCAAGTCATTCAGTAAGTCAGTCAAGTCAGTCGGTAAGTCAGTCAAGTCAGTCGGTAAGTCAGTCAAGTCATTCAGTAAGTCAGTCAAATCATTCAGTAAGTTGGTCAAGTCATTCAGTAAGTTGGTCAAGTCATTCAGTAAGTTGGTCAAGTCATTCAGTAAGTTGGTCAAGTCATTCAGTAAGTTGGTCAAGTCATTCAGTAAGTCAGTCAAGTCATTCAGTAAGTCAGTCAAGTCATTCAGTAAGTCAGTCAGTAAGTCAGTCAGTCAGTCAGTCTCAGTCAGTCAGTCAGTCAGTCAAACTTTGCAATTCCTAGACTTGAATGCTTAAACCTTTTCTTGTCACTTGCTGGAACACTTGTATGCTTACTGGGTGCCATGATTGCTTGGCAGATTTATCAAAATGCAATGAAAATGAGAAAATGTATGTAAACACAGCGAGTTTCCCGATTATTGTCGTCCTGCACGCGTATGATCCAAACTGAACGCTGGGAGGGATGCGTGGGTGGGTGAGGGTGGTGGGGGATAGCAGTAGGTCTCCCCACTGACTCAGTGGTTTAACCCACCGCGGGCGACCACACGCTCAAAAATTTTTCCCCTCCCCCGACCGTGTAATATCATTTTTATGTCGTGTTAGATAATAATGTGCCGCAATACATAATCTTATGCTAAATGACGGTCTAATGTATATATATATATTTTTTTTTTTTTTTTTAACAAGTCGGCCTCACGCACCGAGAGACACAGGCAAACTGAAGCGCAAGCGACCCCAGCCGGCAGACGGACGCGTCCCATATGACTGCTAACTGAAAAAACGGCCGCTAACTGAAAAAACGGCCGCTAACCGAGTTGGCGCTAACAGGAACGGCCGCTAACCGAGGGTCCACTGTATTCCAAAGCAGACGTATACAGAGTTACCACTGTATATACGGTCTCTAAGTGGTTGTAAAATAAATTTAGGAATTACAAGGAACATGAAGGTTAATTGTTTTAAGGATTACAGGCTGGCGTATGATTACAGGTAGTAATGAGGATTCTAGCATATTAACATTTTGAACATGTTCAATATACAGTGGACCCCCGAGTTTCGTAAACCCCGGAAATCGTACATTTATGTAAGTATAATATTGTAAGGGCTTGTGGAAAAGTATTTTTGGGGGTCTGAAATAGACTAACCTACGTGACATTTTTTCTTAAGGGGGTAAATTCTTTCGGTAATGGCACTTGAGCAGACTTCAGGAGTGAAGTTTTTACGAAACTCGGGGGTCCACTGTATTTAATGGTTGTGAGGACTACAGATAATGAGAATAAGAAAATATTGGTTTGCCTTAAGTCATACTGAACTTTTAAACCAATATTCCGAGACAGCTTTATATTTTAGTGTTACAAAAATGTACAGTCTATTGTCAAAGACTAGATGTAAGAATAATGAAGTTTCAGTATACAGTGGACCCTCGGTTAACGAATACCCCGGAAATCGTGCAATTATGTAAGTATAATTTTGTAAGTTCTTGTGGAAGTGTATTTTTGGGGGTCTGAAATAGACTAACTGTGAAGGTCGTCGCCAATCTTCTCAGGAAAAGTATAATAGAAAAAGACTAATAACCAGAAAAATAAACACTTTATTTTAATAGAATGCAATTGAAATAATAAATACGAAAATATGATTAGAATAAACCTATATTAAGAAAAATGAAAAATGAAAACAAAAAAAGATGTACAGTATATGATTCAAAGCTAAATATTTACAGCTGTGGACGTATCACTGAAGCAATGAATCTTAAGAGAGAACTCCGTGGTGGTGGCGGTGGTAGTAGTGTTGTTGTTGTTGTTGCCTCTAGTTTTACCACAAATCCAACAGTCTTCCAAAACTGTTACAATGTCACATATGATGTAAGGGACTCAGTTGAAAGTTGGCCCCTAGTGACGTCCAGTTGCCTGATGTTTCTTACGTGTGTACTACAGGTGAAGTGCAGAAATAGTGGTGTAACTCTTTCTCAATTGGTGAGTACGCCGGCCACCCACTCAGCCTTGAATCCGATGATCCGAGCGGACACAGAGGACTGTGAAGGAAACCACAATAATTACTCACCACTCTAGCATTAATTTACATAGTAGGCATAAGGCCTTTAAAAGAAATGGCGAACTGTAATAATTTACTCTACCAAACCAAGGCAGGACATAGCAGAAGTGAAAGTTTTAAACATGAGTGAAGTTCCAAAAATAATTAGAGTGAAGCTCTTACACATATAATAATGAAGATACGAGAAGTACTTACAGTGGGATCGAGCGAGGCCAGTCAAGTGATCTCAACCGGCAGCCGAAGCCCAGCATTACACCTCTCACCGGGTGAAAAAGGGGGGGGGGGTATAGCAGCAGCGAGACACTCACCCCACCTTAACCAGCAAACTACCACTCCACCATCACTCTACATACCTTCGCACTTTCATCACTCCTATCTATGGACTTTTCCCTCACACTCCCCCATACCAAGACTGCTAGTCAAGGAATAGAAGTAGAAATTATGAGGTAAAAGTCCCAAAAATGAAAGTCGCATAAGTACAAATATTCTACTGACTGTCACGACTTAACCAGTCAGAGAAATAATTAGATGAACCATTGATATACAGTAGGACGTCATTTAGCACGATAGATACGTTCCTGAAAAAGTCGTGTTAGATAATTTCGTCTTAAATGATTAACAGAACTTATGGGAAAAATAGGGTTACGTGTTTGAGAGTCCCCAAAAAGCCAAACAAGTTTTTTTAGGCCAACATATCTTGCAAAATTGAAGGCGAATATGTAATTTTAGTTCATTGTCATGATCTATTACTGCTTAAGACTACAAATGCAATAGAAATAATAGTATTTCTTACCTTAAATTGTGGGTAATGATGTTTGTGGATGGTAGTGAAGAGTGGATATGGATGGTGTGGCCCTACTGAGCTGAGGTGGATATGTAATTGTAGTGCATTGATATACAGTAGGACGTCATTTAGCACGATAGATACGTTCCTGAAAAAGTCGTGTTAGATAATTTCGTCTTAAATGATTAACAGAACTTATGGGAAAAATAGGGTTACGTGTTTGAGAGTCCCCAAAAAGCCAAACAAGTTTTTTTAGGCCAACATATCTTGCAAAAATTGAAGGCGAATATGTAATTTTAGTTCATTGTCATGATCTATTACTGCTTAAGACTACAAATGCAATAGAAATAATAGTATTTCTTACCTTAAATTGTGGGTAATGATGTTTGTGGATGGTAGTGAAGAGTGGATATGGATGGTGTGGCCCTACTGGGCTGAGGTGGATAGTGAAGTTCTTGAACTGAAGTCGATGGTTGAACTGAGTGTCTATTTAAGTCTGCTTAGTAGTCAGTCAAGCCATTCAGTAAGTCAGTCAAGCCATTCAGTAAGTCAGTCAAGCCATTCAGTAAGTCAGTCAAGCCATTCAGTAAGTCAGTCAAGCCATTCAGTAAGTCAGTCAAGCCATTCAGTAAGTCAGTCAAGCCATTCAGTAAGTCAGTCGCCATTCAGTGTCAGTCAAGTCATTCAGTAGGTCAGTCAAGTCATTCAGTAGGTCAGTCAAGTCATTCAGTAGGTCAGTCAAGTCATTCAGTAGGTCAGTCAAGTCATTCAGTAGGTCAGTCAAGTCATTCAGTAGGTCAGTCAAGTCATTCAGTAAGTCAGTCAAGTCATTCAGTAGGTCAGTCAAGTCATTCAGTAAGTCAGTCAAGTCATTCAGTAAGTCAGTCAAGTCATTCAGTAAGTCAGTCAAGTCATTCAGTAAGTCAGTCAAGTCATTCAGTAAGTCAGTCAAGTCATTCAGTAGGTCAGTCAAGTCATTCAGTAGATCAGTCAAGTCATTCAGTAGGTCAGTCAAGTCATTCAGTAAGTCAGTCAAGTCATTCAGTAAGTCAGTCAAGTCATTCAGTAAGTCAGTCAAGTCATTCAGTAAGTCAGTCAAGTCATTCAGTCAGTCAGTCAAGTCATTCAGTCAGTCAAGTCATTCAGTCAGTCAGTCAAGTCATTCAGTCAGTCAGTCAAGTCACTCAGTCAGTCAGTCAGTCAGTCAAGTCAGTCAGTCACACAAACTTATGTTTACATCTTTTTATGTGTACAAAGTAACACTTCATTACGGCCACGGGTTATGTCTTGTCTAATATCTTTGTTTTCTTCGTTAATTCAAGATCAAAACACAATTCACTCTATTTTATTCTTCACAAACACAGCTGGCTTGTAGCCAGGACTTTTTAACGCGTATGAAATACGTACGAATGCTGGGGTCCGTGGTGGGTGGGTAAGGCGGGTGGTGTCTGCTGAACCACAACAACAGTAGTAGTATCAAGACTGCTTGTGAGAATGGTTACTTGTTTTTCCTTCCCACAAACTGTAAGTAAGTTTATTCAGGTATACACAGATACAGTTACGAAGATTATCATACATGGCAGCATATGTGCAGAGAACCTAGGATAACCCAAAAAAGTCAGAGTGACAGTATTTCCATTGACTGACTTGGGTTATCCTAGGTTCTCTACACATATGCTGCTATGTATGATAATGTATGTAACTGTACTCACCTAATTGTGGTTGCAGAGGTCGAGACTCAGCTCCTGGCCCCGTGTATCTGAATAAACTTAGTTTACAGGAAGGAAAAACAACAAATTCCCTTTTCCTCAAAGCATGAGGATTCTTAGGCAGTAAATAACCATGCGCTCAAAATTTTTTCCCTCCTGCCGAACCGTGTAATATCATCTTTACGTCGTGTAAGATGATAATGTGTCGCAAATCTTAAATCGTGCAATACCGGTAACGTGCAACATAATCTCGTGCTAAATGACGTTCTACTGTACACAATATGAAACTTAAAAGCCTGGAGTGCCAATGTCCACCTCAAGAGGCGACTGTTGGTTCCCTTAAAAGTTTCTAGGTATACCAATGGTTTATGATCTGTTTCAAGAATGAATTCTTTCCCCAGTAAATAGAACTTAAGTTTGGAGATACCCCACACAAGGGCTAAGCATTCCTTTTCAATGGTTGAGTATCTAGTTTCGGCCGGTAGAAGTTTACGACTAAGGAAACATACAGGGAAAGGGGTACCGTCATGATACTGCAATAATACTGCACCTAAACCTGTATTGGAGGCATCAGTTCTTAAGCAAAAAGGTTTGCTAAGATCTGGAATCTTAAGTATGGGACCTTTAGAGAATATTTCTTTAAGTTCATTAAACTTTTCCCGAGCTATGTCGGAAAGTTCAAGAGGCTCCCTCACAGACTTCTTAAGATAGTCCGATAAACTTCCGGTGAGGTTAGTAATATTGGGGATAAATTTAGCATAGAAATTAACAGAACCGAGGAAGCTACGCATGAGTTTTTTCGTTCTTGGGAATTTAAACTCTGTTAAGGCTTTGATTTTCTGGGGAAGAGGTTGTAAGGAGTTATCTGCTAGAACAAAGCCTAGATATCTAATCTGGTTGTATGCCAGAAAGCACTTCTTTGGTTTTGCAGTGAGGCCATGTGCGCGTAACCTGCGCAAGACTGACGTCAAAGTCTGGATGTGTTCATCCCAAGTAGATGTCATGACGTAAATATTGTCAAAATAAACGGACACGTTAGGCATATCACCCAGAACTTTCTTCATCAGTCTTACGTAGGTAGCACAGGCTGTTACGAGACCAAAAGGCATTGTCTTATATTGCATGAGACCTTGGTGGGTAGGAAAGGCGGTGTACTGCTTGGATGAATGAAGGGTCTAACTTAACCTGATGATATGCTTGTGCGATATCAATTTCTGTAAAGAAAGTGGCATCATAAAACTTATCTATGATAGGCATAGGTTCAGCATCCCACTGAGTGATAGCATTCAGTCCTCTAAAATCGATAGCAAGTCTATAGGAATTATCTTCTTTCTTAACCATGACCACTGGTGAACAATATGAAGAAACTGAAGGTTCTATAATGTTAAGTTTTAATAATCTGTCTACTTCTCGGTCGAATGCCTCCCTAAGATGAACTGGCACAGGGTATAATTTGCGTTTGATGGGAGTGTCAGTGACTAAATTAATCTTATGGATAACCGTGGAGGTTAACCCAGGAATGTCAGTAAAGACATCTGAAAAAGCCTTTACACATTTAAAGAGATCATGTTTCTTGTCTCTGTCCAATGAATCATTAATATTTAAGTTAGTAGGAACTGAGGGTTCTAGAGTTACAACATCAGGCAGTTCCTCATCTTCTACCTCAGATGTGTCAATAACACACACATTACACTCCTCCGGGATTGAGTCGTGTTTATGAGGAAAAACCACATCAAAAGTGTTCAGACAATTTACAGTGTTTCTCCTGTAATACTTTTTAAGAATGTTTATATGATACAGCTTAGGCTTCCCCTTGACTTCAATGAGGTAATCAACCTTCCCACAAATCTTTAGTACTTTGTAAGGGCCTTTCCAGGCCACTAATAATTTATTTGCCTTTATTGGTAAAAGTACCAGAACTTCATCACCTACATTAAAACTTCTCCTCTGACTCTTTGCATCAAAATAGGTTTTATATTGGTTCATGGATAAAGTTAAGTTTTGAGACATTAAGTCTGAGGTCTCCTCTAGTTTAGATCTTAAGTCAAGGAGAAACTGATAAGAAGACTGAACCTCAGCACTTCCTTCTTCATTAGTCCATAAGTCATGAAGGATTGATAGTGGACCTCTGGCCTGTCTACCATAGAGAAGTTCAAAGGGCGAGAACCCTAATGAATCACTGGGAACTTCCCTCATGGCAAACAATGCACAGGGTAGGTAACGATGCCACTCCTTAGGTTTAAGGGAGCAAAGTTTCCTTAAAATGGACTTTAGGATGGAGTGCTGTCGTTCAATCCTCCCATTACAGCTGGGATGATATGGGGTGGTGAAAAGGGGTTTCACCCCCAGAAGTTGATAAAGATGTTGCATAAGTTCGGAGGTGAACTGCGTCCCCCGGTCTGATGACAGGAGGATGACAGTTGGCAAACCTTACAAGATCTACAATATAAAGTTATATCTGAGGACATTCTCGGCCAAAAATAAGTGTCCTTAATTTTATTTAAGGTCTTACGGTGAGAGAAATGTCCAGCCACTGGTAGATCATGGGCCATTTTAAGAATGGTCTCCCTGCACTGGCTTGGGACTACCAGAGTGGAGTAGGCTATATCGTCTGAATGAGGCTTAAATACCGATTTGTATAGAATACCTCTAATGTATTCAAATTTGTATGAAAAGTCTTTCCTTTGAATAACCTTATTTTTACTAGCTGACTCATGGCAATTCTGGAGAGAAGGACAATTAAGTTGTAACTTGACAAAGTCATCCTTAGATATTTCCAAAGGTTTTAGGTCAGGAAAAATCAAAGGATGAATAGCAGGAGAAGCTAGTGCTTTGCTCTGTGTCCTAGTTAATACCTGGATAGATTCAGAGACAATATCATCACTTTCATCTAAAGAGTTACCAGGTGATCCTGCTACCTCGTTATCGAGAGCATCATCATCTGTTCCTACAGCCTCGGGAACAGGCTTAGAGAGGGGTTTTTCTGAATTTACAGGAAGAGGAGCTGAAACACTTACGTCCCATGTGGGTAGTGAAAGGTCCCCCTCTGAAGGGAGCACGGCACCTTTTACATTACCAATAAGTACTGAACATGAGGTGATGGGGGCGAGTACGGCTTCGGACCACCCTGTAAACCATTTAGACCTAATGTAACAGCGGATGGTTGGGAATGTGTCCGATCGGCCCAAGTAGTCTGTAAGAATAGTGGAGGCATGAGTGGGTTTGAGATTAGGGAACAGTTTATCAGATATGACAATACATGTGCATCCTGTGTCTCTTAATATTGTAGACACATTAAGTCCATTAACTGTCCCTGAACAGAAGGGTGCTCGTTCATTACAGTCTTTAAAACACCTTCCAACTTGTTGAACTTTCTTCGAAGGGCAATCGGGGCATTTATGCCCTTTCTTACCACACAAGTGACACACTGGGATAAATGAAGTTGGTTTACTTTCTACCAGAGGTTTAGTCTTCCTCACATCCGGTGATACTTTGCCTTTCGGGATCGATCCCTTCAGGTCCTTATAGGAATTATGGGCTTCCGCATACAAGTCAGCAGCCTCAGCAACTTCCGCAGCCGTAATCAGATTACGTTCTTAATGAAGGTTCGTATTTGGTGGGGGCAGAGCCGTCAGGAACTGGTCGGCAACCATGAAATCTCTAAGAGATTCATAAGTGTGATCAATTCCTGCACTGTCTATCCAAAAATCAAACAACCGAAAGAGAGTAATCTGTAACTGCTGGAAATTCTGACCGTGTTGTAATGCGGCATACCTGAAACCCTTTCCCTAAAAGAGTTAGTGGTTTTCTGGTAGGCTTTAAAATTGCCTTCTTCAACAGATTATAGTCACAAATGATATCATGTGACAAAGTTGCATAAATGTTCAAAGCTGTCCCTGAAAATAACATTCCCAGCCTAGTAGCCCACGAATCAAATGGCCATTCACAGAGGGAAGCGGTATTTTCAAATCTGATAATATAAGAAGTTATGTCCTCCCCCTCTGTGAAGGGTGGTAAGTTGGGGGTGGGGGTATATGAAGGAGTGGGACGCTCCACTACTTCACGATCTTTCTCTTTTTCTCGTTCCTCATGTTCTCTAGCTTTTGCTCTTTCCTCTAATTCTTTCTCTAGAGTGCGTGCATCTCGTTCTCTAGCTTGTTGTTCACGTACTTGAGCTCTTTCTTCACGATCAAGCCTATCACGTTCTTTCTTTTCTTCTAGTTCTCTTTCTAACTGTCTCGCTTGTCTCTTTCAATTTTTTCTTTCTCCTTTCTCTCTTCTCTCTCAATTCTCTCTCTCTCCTTTTTCTCTTCTCTTTCAATTCTCTCTCTCTCCTTTTTCTCTTCTCTTTCAATTCTCTCTCTCTCCTTTTTCTCTTCTTGTTCTCTTTCTAACTGTCTCTCTTGTCTTTCTCGGTCTCTTTCTAACTGTCTCTCTTGTTTCTCTCTCTCAATTTCATTCTTTTTTTCCTGAATCTTAGTAGTTATGAAAGATTCTAAAGTTTTCCCCGTAATACCTAGTTTAACCCCAGCATTCATCCAGAACTGGTATTCCTCCATACTAACCGGGATAACTTAACTTACTGGGTGAATGAAACAGATATACAGTAGGCCCTCATTTAGCACGATAGTTACGTTCCTGAAAACGTCGTGTTAGCTAAAATCGTGTTAGATAATTAAAAGAACTTATGGGAAAAATAGGGTTACGTTCATGAGAGTCCCCAAAAAGCCAAACAAGTTTTTTTTAGACCAACAGATCTTACAAATATAAAAGAGAATATGTAATTGTAGTTCATTATCGTGATGTATTATGTCGTTTTTACTGCTTAAGACTACAAATGTAACAGAAATAATAGTATTTACCTTAAATTGTGGGTGCTGATGTTTGTGGATGATTGTGAAGAGAGTGGAGAGTTATGCTGTGGCCCTACTGGGCTGAGGTGGATAGTAGAGATTCTGGAACTGAAGTCGATGGTTGTACTGAGTGTCTCTAACTTTAATAAAGTCATTCAGTAAGTCAGTCAAGTCATTCAGTAAGTCAGTCAAGTCATTCAGTAAGTCAGTCAAGTCATTCAGTAAGTCAGCCCATTCAGTAAGTCAGTTAAGTCATTTAGTAAGTCAGTCAGTCAAGTCATTCAGTAAGTCAGTCAAGACATTCAGTAAGTCAGTCAAGACATTCAGTAAGTCAGTCAAGACATTCAGTAAGTCAGTCAAGACATTCAGTAAGTCAGTCAAGTCATTCAGTAAGTCAGTCAGTCAAGTCATTCAGTAAGTCAGTCAGTCAAGTCATTCAGTAAGTCAGTCAGTCACGTCATTCAGTAAGTCAGTCAGTCAAGTCATTCAGTAAGTCAGTCAGTCAAGTCATTCAGTAAGTCAGTCAGTCAAGTCATTCAGTAAGTCAGTCAAGACATTCAGTAAGTCAGTCAAGTCATTCAGTAAGTCAGTCAGTCAAGTCATTCAGTAAGTCAGTCAGTCAAGTCATTCAGTAAGTCAGTCAGTCAAGTCATTCAGTAAGTCAGTCAGTCAAGTCATTCAGTAAGTCAGTCAGTCAAGTCATTCATTAAGTCAGTCAAGTCATTCAGTAAGTCAGTCAAGACATTCAGTAAGTCAGTCAAGACATTCAGTAAGTTAGTCCAAGACATTCAGTAAGTCAGTCAAGACATTCATTAAGTCAGTCAAGACATTCAGTAAT
>WNWK01040710.1:0-16834 GCA_009830355.1 Cherax destructor
TACTTAGGAACTAGAATGCCTGTGGAGAGAAGCTCCCAGAGTAAAAATGGGAAATAATGGAGGGATGAGGAGGGGGAGGAGGAAAGGGAAAAGGGAGGATGGGGAAGATGGGAAGGAAAAGGGAGGGGGGATTGGGGGGTAATTAGGTTTGGTCTGAGGAAGAAGACCAAAAGGTCCAATTCCTCAGACCGATAGCCTCTTTACCTCGTCAAGGAGCCCCCCTTAAAGAGGTTTTTCCTTACCAGAATATTAATTTCTTCTAAATTACAATAATGTCACTCCACATCAATTATTACAAACATATCACAAAAAAAATCCACAACTATCTAGTACCATCTCACATTATCTAGTACTAACACTAGCTAGTACAGTACTAACACTAGTACTCTCTACTTTCTAGAAAAAATTTCTGCACTAGAGCACGAAGCTCAGTCAGTCTAAAAGGATCCTTCGTAATTCATAGTAACATTAAGTAGGTAAATTTATTTAGGCACAAGTACACATAAGTACAATAGTAACATTTGTGTAAATTACCCACCAGGATAACCCAAAATGGCCAGTCAAAGTGACTCATTTCCATTGTGGTCGATTTAAAAGGCACAGCATATCAGCAAGATACTTTGTTCTCTGAACTTAATATATTTAAATTACTAACTGTACCCCTGGTATAATCTTTACCCTGCAACACTGTATGACCCTGGTAGGTTCACCACTTAACAATAATAATAATAATAGCTTTAAATCTTAGTTAACATTGTTAAAATTCAATTCCCGCCTTGACAGGGACACAATGTTGGTGATACAAACTGGGACTAGTTGCAACTTGCAACTGCAAGTGGCAGTGAAAATACCAGTTCAGCTACATGATTCTGTACAGACTTAAGTCTTTTAAGCAAGTAAATAAACAAACAAAAAAAAAAAAAAAAAAAACTTCCAGCAAGCAGGCGTGAGCGTGTTAGATAGGAGTGAATGGAGGCAAATGGATTTTAGGACTTGATGTGCTGTTGGAGTGTAAGCAAGATAACATTTATGAAGGGATTCAGGGAAACTGGCAGGCTGGACTTAGAGTCCTGGAGATGGGAAATACAGTGTCAGTACTCTGAAGGTTAATGTTGCAGTTTCATAACTGTAGTGTAAACACACCTCTGGAGTGAGTGATGATGAAAGTTTTTCTTTTTTGGGCCACCCTGCCTTGGTGGGAGATGGCTAATGTGTTAAAAAATAAAAAAAAAATAATTTAAATTCTTTATTTCATCATGATACAATGTTGGTACAGAGATGGTGACATTTAGGTATGCGTGCAGACACTTCCTACTTATGCAGAGCATTACGGGCAAACTTGAGCCTAATGGCAAAAAATCAATTCGAGATGAAAGAGTCGTGGATGCACTCTCTTCAGGCTCGGAAGATGAGATAGAGGAAGTCCCTACTTCATTAATCAAGGAAATCTTTGCCAAATGGATGGACGTCAAAAAATTTTCAGAGAAGTACCAACCCAACAAAGACCAAACAAGCCGTAATAGCATTGTCAGGAATGTCCAGACAATGTCACATTTCCGAAACATCCTGAGGAGAAGGCAGAAGCAAAGTTCTTTGGACAGATTTTTAGTAAAAGTCAAACCTGGTGAGCTTCAACCAGGTCCAAATAGGGAAATGAGACAGAAAAGAGAAGAGGACTTTCCTTCCAAACAATAACATTTCCTCCTCCTCCCTTCTCAGCACTATCTTAGTAGGCACTCGACTCTTTTCAGCAAAGTAAAGTGAGGTTAAATTTGCATTTATTTCATCTAATTCTTTTGTATTTATGTATATATTTTAGTATTAAGCAGTATTTAAATTATTTTATACAACCCCATCAATGTATAATATGCCAATAACAATAGAATTTTTTTTTCATGGGAACGGATTAATCGTTTTCCCTATATTTCTTATTGAAAAATTTGTTTGGTATACGTCCTGTTTGGTATAAGTCCAAGGTCCTGGAATGGATTAAGGACATATACCGAGGTACCACTGTATGTATTACTAAATTTTAAAAGAGAAACTTTTGTTTTTCTTTTTGGGTCACCCTGCCTTGGTGGGATATGGCCAGTTTGTTGACAGAAGAAGAAGAATTTTATTTCAGCACCAAGATCAATGGTGTCAAATGCAGCAGAGACGGCCAACAAAATTAACAACACATTTCCTAAACAAGTGTTCAGTACTAGGTCATTACAAACGTTACATAAAATTTTCTCAGTTGAACAAACTGGTCAATGCACAGACTGAACATACAGTATAACATTTCTCTGCTACAAAAAAAGTTAAACAATTGATCTACAATAACAGTTCTGAAAGAAACTTAGGATTTGAAACAGAACGATATTTTGACATTTTTTCTAGATCGAGGGAAGGATTCTTGAGGAATGAAGGAATCAAAGCCGCTTCACTGGGGAAAACATCCACTTTCATAAACGGATAAGATCTTTGAAACATTTATAGGATCCAGTGGACAATATGGTCTTATTAGAGCCTCTAATATAACCCACAAGTCCCTCCTCACTGACTAAAACAAACTAAAAGAAAGCAAACCTGTGATACACTATGAGCTAGAACATTTACAGAGAACTCTGCATCTGCTAGAGTTGAACCAGAGTCTAAATGAATATTTTCTATTTTCTGTTCAAAATAATCAGAGAAGAAGCTCATAAGCAGAAAGAAAAGTAGACAAAGCAGGTTTAGATCTGCGACCAAGTAGGTCATTCAAATGGGTGAGCAGGAGCTGATGATTGTCATGATAAGAATAAATTTTGTCCCTAGTAGGGACCATCTCATGAGCTGCTCTACAAGCCTCTACATAATCAGAAAAGATGCCATGTAATTTATGTCATCGACACTACACACTCCTGTGTGGCTTGGCAACAAGCAATCATACCAAGGGGCAAATATCACATATCAAGATCATTATAGTGATTAAAGAAAAGAACTTAGTAGTCACTGTGAGTTAGGAAGTATTTTTTCAGCCATAGAGTTGTTAGGAATTGGAACAATCTGGAGAGTGATGTAGCAGAGGCAGGATCCATACATAGCTTAAAAAAGAGGTATGATAAACCTCATGGAGCAGGGAGAGAGTGGACCTACTAGTGACCAATGAAGAGGCAGGGCCAGGAGTTATGAATCAACCCCTGCAACCACAATCAGGTGAGTACAGCCTTAAAAACTTCATCAGAAATCTTTGCTAACAGGTCAATAAACAATGTAGATGCATCCATTTTAACTAAAGCATCTCTAACCATCACACAAACCTCGTCCAAATGAAGTAATGATATTGTGGTCAGACAGTAATATAAAGGGGCATTATATCAATATCTTTAAAGAGCAAAGAATTGGCAGTAGACAGACCCATATCCAATATATGGCCACCAATGTGGGTGGGTGATAACACATTCTCAAATCTTTCACATCTATTAGCTCTGAAAAGTTCACATGAGTATGACTTCCATTGTGGACAATTAATTTGGTAATTAAAGTTGCCAAATACAAAAAGATCACCACATTTTTGTAAAGAATTCAATAAAAGAACCAAATTCATCAAGAAACAATGAATCAGTGCCATGAGTCAGAATGATATACAGCAGGGCCCCACTTATATGGAAGGTTAGGTTCCCCAGGCTACTGCCGGAAAGCAAACCCCTTTTTTTTCCACTTAAAATGCATATAAATGCCAGACAACAAGTTTACACTAACTTATATTAAGTTAGTAATGAACTAGCTTAAAAAAACACAATAAAAGTAAAAAACAGTACATTCTTTTTACCTTAAAATTTTTTAGTCTTAATGTAGGATGAGAGGTGAGTAGTAGATTTAGTTGTAGGAAGTCAGGAAAAGGTAGCCATGTAGCTATGTAGTCCACCTCCTTTTGTGCACCTACCTAAAAAATTGAATTTAATGCGGCCCAGAGACATATTTTTACCATCCATCCCCTTTTTTCACTAGTTTAATTTTTTCCTAACAACTCCTTTTTAGATGCCATCATAAACAAGGGAAAGTAATGAATAATTCATGCCGAGAATTGTAAACAAAAGCGTTGTGTGTTATGGGGGGACTGGGACGCAGATTCAAAAAGTTTTCTCTGATGCTGGACCAAAAAACAATGTTTTCCCCCCTGGCAACCACACCTCCATAGCAAAAAACAAAGCATGTTTATATGCTTTTAAACGGTTTCTTATACAGTCCCCCCGGGTTTTTTCCCTTTTTTCCAAATGCTGCTCAAAGTCCCTTTTTACTGAACGAATTTACTTCCTTAAGAAATAATGTCACGTAGGTTACCCCATTTAAACCCCCCCAAAAATACACTAACAAAAGCACTTAAAAAAATCCAAAAAAGCACTTACAAAATACATTAAAATAACTGTTAAATTTTTTGAGGTGATTGAAACGGGGTCCACTGTAAATTTTTTTGAAGAAAATGGTAGTTTGGATTAATGAAAATGTCTATACTTAACAAAAAACCAAGACTTTAACCCTTTTTGACTGCGGAGGCCCCATTCTGAAACTGTCTTCCCCATGTGGAAAATTTTGGAAAAAAAAAAAAATTTTTTTTTTTTTAAAAGGAAATGATAGAAAATTTTTTTCCCTTTTTTAATGACACCAAAAGTAAAAAAATTTGATTAAAAACTTCAAATTACTCTCTCGCAAATTAAAAAAATTCAGTGATATACGCATCGGGGGACCCCGATTTTAAAAAATATTTTACCCAAATTTTTTTGGGCCCGTCGACCAAACTCATAGCTTTTTTTAGAACTCCATTTGTTCATCGATTGAGTACAAGAAATAAAAAAATTACCGTTTTAACTCCCCAAAAAAATTTGGGCAGAAAATGGAAAAATTTGAATTTCATGAAAATAAAAAGATGTAATTTTTAAAAAAAAGGGCCAAAAAATAAACAATGAAAAACATCCCTAGCACTAAAAAAGATGTTTTCTGTTCATTAGTCATGTCTTTGGGGGCCCCTTACATTCTTTTGCTTTCTATTTTTTTTTTTTATTCATACAAAAATAGAAGATTTTTTTATGCAGACAAGTTTTTTTAAAAACTTAAAAAATAATATCTTGCACTTGTGAAAGAATATTAAAACCCCCCAGTTATGTGTTTGGGGCGCATGGGGTGATTTGTTTATTTTTTAACATTGGCAAAAATCGAACATTTCCTCTTTTTTGAGCTAAAAATTTTAAGATCGTTTACATCATGAAATAATAAAAAACATCTCTATTCCTGTAATATTTTCCCCTTCTATCAAATGAGACCATAAAAAAAAGAATACAACCATAAATACTATACGAAAACACACCTCAAAGACGGCTTTTTTAAATTTAAAAAGGGGCGGTTTTTTTTTTCATTATGTACTGCTTGCTGCAGGTTTTTTTTTTACGACACTGACCACACAGACCCATTCTTCACATGTGGGCCTCCAAATTTTTTCCTGCTTGATTTGAGGATTTTTTTTAGGCGTATAAATCGCCCCAAACCTTGGGGCGTAAGCCCCTAAATATACCCCCAAACAGTAAAAAAGGGGTTTAAAGTGCCCAAGAGTGATTATTTTTTAAAAATTTGGCCCCCCCTTTAAGGGGGGGCCCCAAACACTAACAATTATGAAGGGGGTGGTCCCCCCCACTTGATATTAATCCGCCCGGGGGAGGGCATTTTTAAAAACGAAAAATCACACGAATCAATTTTCCCCATAAGAAATAATGGAAAAAAAACCGTCCAAGATTCCCCAAAAATAGTTAAATAAAATTTTTTTTAGAATTTTTTACTTAAAAAAAATACAGAATTTAATGAATAATACCTAAATACACTTAAAAAAATTGTACAATAACATGCCCCCTTACATTTTTGAAGAGTTGTTGATGTGTGGAGGCCCCGGGGGGGAGAAGGTGGGAATATGCTAGTGTTTAAGGGGGGAAACCCCTTCCATTAACACTGCAGGTACCAAGCCTTTTTTTGGGGGGGTTTTTCCCCCTTTTTTTTTTAAAGCCACTAAGACCAGCTTGAGAGCCTGGACCTCTTTTTAACAATAAATTTGTCCAGGGAGCTCTGTGTCTGGCGATTTTTTTCCCCCTGAAATGACACACCACTGTGTCATTGTACGGTTTTCCAGCCCGGCCCCAAAAGCATGGTTAGGGTGATTTCCCCTCCAAAAAATGCTTGCCCTTTTCTCCACATTCCACAAATTTCCTTAATCACTGAAGAAGGCACATTCTTCCATTTTTGTTCCATTCCCCCCCCCCTTGGGAAACCCTTGTCCTGACCACGGGGCCCCTTTTTCCAGTTGCTGTTTAAGCCTTGCAGATCTTCAGTGGTTAGCCCCTTCCTTTTTGCCCCCCACCAACTGTTCCACATCCTCACCACTCCCTTAACCCCAAGGGGCTTCCCCCCAAATTTCCCCAAAACCCCTTTCCCCAACAGGCTCGGCCGGCTCATGCTCAGGGTTCTGAGGCTCACCCCCCAAAAACCCTTTAAAATCCTCCTAGGACACATTTTGGCCAAAAAATTTTCCCCAGGCAGAGTTCAAAGTCCTGGTTCCCCCCCTCCCAAGCCACTCGGGGTTTAAAAGATACACCAGTAAAGGCTTCACTTTGCAATCACCACTGTCATTAGCACAAAGCATCAAAGTTAGCCTGTCTTTCATAGGCTTATGTCCTGGCTGTGCCTTTTCCTCCTAAGTAATGTAGGTCCTGTTGGGCATTTTCTTCCAAAACAGGCCTGTTTCATCACAATTAAACACTTGTTGGGGAGGAATTGTTCAGCCTCTAGGTACTCCTGGAATTCAGGCACATATTTTTCAGCCGCACTTTTGTCACAACTGGCTGCCTCACCATGCCTCACAACACTATGTATGCCACTTCGATTCTTAAATTTGAAAAACCAGCCTCTGCTGGCTTTAAGGCTCACTTCAGCACTCGTTGCAGGCATTTTCTTAACGAGATCATCATGCAACTGCCTTGCTTTTCACATATTATTGCCTCCGAAACAGTATCTCCTGCTAACTGTTTCTCGTTGATCCACACTAACAACAACCTTTCCACATCTTCCAGCACTTGTGGTCTGTGTTTTGTGATCACAGATGAACCTTTTGCAACAACAGCTTCCTTGATTTTACTTGAATTTTTCTTGGCCACAATGGTAGCGATGGTAGAAAAGGGTTTACCATACAACCTGGCCAGCTCACTGATACGCACTCCACTTTCATATTTTCTATTATCTCCTTCTTCAGTTCTATCGTACATGTATTTCTGTTCCTCTTTGCAACAGGCTTACCACTAGGATCTTTCCTTGGACCCATGGTAGCTTATTTAGCAGTTGCAAGCACTAAAAACAGTGGAATAATGACAATATACTGGTATGAATGCGTGGGTGTGGGTGGGTGGTCGCTCTCGCTTGTAAACAATAGCACACTGACGCTCCCTGGAGTGCGCGCTCAGCTGGGCGCCAAGCGGACACGTCCGGTACGAATGTCGTTACACGAAGCAAACATCGTTAATCGCAATCAAATTTTTTACGTTATAAATATCGGTACTCGAAAATAACGTAAGATGATAGCATCGTAACACGGGGTATGACTGTATATTTTTGTAAGTGCTTTTGTAAGTGTATGTTTGGGGGTCCAAAAGAACTAATCTAATTTACATTATTCCTTATGTTAATAAATTAGTTCGGTAACGGCACTTGAACAGCATTCTGGTACAATTATGGCCGTTAACCAGGGGTCCACTGTATTAGTATTATTACTATGTTAAGACTACAGGGACACTCTTAGTGATTTTAATGTGTACCTGCACGCCAGCACAGTGTATAAGTATATTTAGGTACAGGTACACACAAGTATAATTATCAGAGTACAGTGGACCCCCGAGTTTTGGTCATAATTCATTCCAGAAGGCTGCTTAAGTGCCATTACCAAACGAATTTACTCCCTTAAGGAATAATGTCTAAGTAGGCTAGTCCATTTCAGACCCCCAAAAATACACTTACAAAAGCACTTACAATATTACACTTACATAATTGTTCGATTTCCGAGGTGACCGAAACTCGGGGGTCCACTGTACATGTAAAATATGCAATAACTTTAGGTAGGTTGGTAGACAGCAACCACCCAGGGAGGTACTACCGTCCTGCCAGGTGACTGTGAAACATAAACTTGAAACTGTTTTACATGATGGTAGGATTGCTGGTGTCTTTTTTCTGTCTCATAAACACGCTGGATAACAGGTATATCTAGCTACTTCTACTTACACTTTAGGTCACACTACACAGGCATGCACATGCATATACAGTGGTCCCTCGGTTTTCGCCGAAAATTCTCAAGTGCTCAAGTGCCATTACCGAACGAATTTACTTCTTTAAGAAATAATGTCACGTAGGTTAGTCTATTTCAGACCCCCAAAAATACACTTGCAACAGCACTTACGAAAATACACTTACATAAATGTTCGAGTTCGGAGATGCACGAAAGCCGAGGGACCACTGTATATACATACAAACATCTAGGTTTTTCTTCTTTTTCTTAATAGCTCTTGTTCTTTTTATTTTCTCTATTGTCCATGGGGAAGTGGAAAAGAATCTTTCCTCCATAAGCCATGCGTGTCGTATGAGGCGACTAAAATGCCGGGAGCAATGGGCTAGTAACCCCTTCTCCTGTACACATTTACTAAAAAAGAGAAGAAAAACTTTATAAAACTGGGATGTTTGAATGTGCGTGGATGTAGTGCGGATGATAAGAAAGAGATGATTGCTGATGTTATGAATGAAAAGAAGTTGGATGTCCTGGCCCTAAGCGAAACAAAGCTGAAGGGGGTAGGCGAGTTTCAGTGGGGAGAAATAAATGGGATTAATTCAGGAGTATTTGAGAGAGTTAGAGCTAAAGAAGGGGTAGCAATAATGTTGAAGGATCAGTTATGGAAGAAGAGGGAATATAAATGTGTAAATTCAAGGATTATGTGGATTAAAATAAGGGCTGGATGCGAAAAGTGGGTCATAATAAGCGTGTATGCACCTGGAGAAGAGAGGAGTGTAGAGGAGAGAAATTTTGGGAGATGTTAAGCGAATGTATAGGAACTTTTGAACCAAGTGAGAGTAATTATGGTAGGGGACCTAAATGCTAAAGTATGGGTGTGGTAGGTAAGTTTGGGGTGCCAGGTGTAAATGATAATGGGAGCCCTTTGATTGAACTTTGTATAGAAAGGGGTTTAGAAATATGTAATACATATTTTAGGAAAAAGAGGATAAATAAGTATATAAGATATGATGTAGGGCGTAATGACAGTAGTTTGTTGGACTACGTATTGGTAGATAAAAGACTGTTGAGTAGACTTCAGGATGTACATGTTTATAGAAGAGCCACAGATATATCAGATCACTTTTTAGTTATAGCTACAGTGGGAGTAAAAGGTAGATGGGATACAAGGAAAATAGAAGCAGTAAGTAAGAGAGAGGCGAAGATTTATAAACTAAAAGAGGAGGCAGTTAGGGTAAGATATAAACAACTATTGGAGGATAGATGGGCTAGTGAGAGTGTAGGCAATGGGGTCGAAGATGTATGGGGTAGATTTAAAAATGTAGTGTTAGAGTGTTCAGCAGAAGTTTGTGGTTACAGGAAAGTGGGTGCGGGAGGGAAGAAGAGCGATTGGTGGAATGATGATGTAAAGAGAGTAGTAAGGGAGAAAAAGTTAGCATATGAGAGGTTTTTACAAAGTAGAAGTGATGCAAGGAGGGGCGAGTATATGGAGAGAAAAAGAGAGGTTAAGAGAGTGGTGAAGCAATGTAAAAAGAGAGCAAATGAGATTGGGTGAGATGTTATCAACAAATTTTGTTGAAAATAAGAAAACGTTTTGGAGTGAGATTAATAAGTTGAGGAAGCCTAGGGAACAAATGGATTTGACAGTTAAAAATAGGAGAGGAGAGTTATTAAATGGAGAGTTAGAGGTATCAGGAAGATGGAGGGAATATTTTGAGGAGTTGTTAAATGTTGATGAAGACAGGGAAGCTGTGATTTCGTGTGAAGGGCAAGGAGGAATATCATCTTGTAGGAGTGTGGAAGAGCCAGTTGTGAGTGTGGGGGAAGTTCGTGAGGCAGTGGGTAGAATGAAAGGGGGTAAGGCAGCTGGGATTGATGGGATAAAGATAGAAATGTTAAAAGCAGGTGGGGATATAGTTTTGGAGTGGTTGGTGCTATTATTTAATAAATGTATGGAAGAGGGTAAGGTACCTAGGGATTGGCAGAGAGCATGTATTGTTCCTTTGTATAAAGGCAAAGGGGACAAAATAGAGTGCAAAAATTATAGGGGAATAAGTCTGTTGAAAAGAAGCTGGATGTCCTGGCTTTAAGTGAGACAAAGCTGAAGGGGGTAGGAGAGTTTCAGTGGGGAGAAATAAATGGGATTAGGTCAGGGGCTTCAAATAGTTAGAGCTAAAGAAGGAGTGGCAATAATGTTGAATAATCAGTTATGGCAGGTAAAGAGGGAATATAAATGTATAAATTCAAGGATTATGTGGAGTAAAATAAAGGTTGGATGTGAAAAGTGGGTTATAGTAAGTGTTTATGCACCTGGAGAAGAGAGAGAGATTTTGGGAAATGTTGAGTGAGTGTGTGGGGAGTTTTGAACCAAGTGAGAGAGTAATTGTGGTTGGGGATCTTAATGCTAAAGTGGGTAAAAATGTTGTGGAGGGAGTAGTAGGTAAATTTGGGGTGCCAGGGGTAAATGTAAATGTGGAACCATTAATTGAGCTATGTGTAGAAAGAGGTTTGGTAATAAGTAATACATATTTTATGAAAAAGAGAATAAATAAATATACAAGGTATGATATAGCATGTAAGGAAAGTAGTTTGTTAGATTATGTATTGTTGGATAAAAGGTTGATGGGTAGGCTTCAGGATGTACATGTTTATAGAGGGGCAACGGATATATTGGATCATTATTTAGTTGTAGCTACAGTTAGAGTAAAAGGTAGATGGGACAAAAAGAAAATGGCAACAGCAAGTAAGAGAGAGGTAAAAGTGTATAAACTAAGGGAGGAGGAAGTTAGGGTGATATATAAGCATCTATTGGCAGAAAGGTGGTCTAGTGCAAGTATGAGTAGTGGGGGGAAGGGGTTGAAGAGAGTTGGAATAGTTTTAAAAATGCAGTATTAGAATGTGGGGCAGAAGTTTGTGGCAATTGGAGGGTGGGTGCAGGAGGAAAGAGGAGTGAGTGGTGGACCCCATCTTATGAATGAAGAAGTAAAGGGTGTGATAAAAGAGAAAAAGGTAGCTTATGAGAGGTTTATACAAAACAGAAGTGTTAATAGAAGAGCAGAGTATATGGAGAGTAAAAGAAAGGTGAAGAGAGTGGTGAGAGAGTGCAAAAGAAGAGCAGATGAAAGAATGGGAGAGGCTCTGTCAATAAATTTTGCTGAAAACAAGAAAAAAATTTGGAGTGAGATAAACAAGGTAAGAAAGCCTAGGGAACGAATGGATTTGTCAGTTAAAAACAGAGTAGGGGAGTTAGTAGATGGGGAGCTGGAGGTATTGGGTAGATGGAGGGAATATTTTGAGGAACTTTTAAATGTCGATGAAAAAAGGGAGGCGGTAATTTCATGTACTGGTCAGGGAGGTACAACATCGTTTAGGAGTGAAGAGCAGGATGTGAGTGTGGGGGAGGTGCGTGAGGCATTACATAGAATGAAAGGGGGTAAAGCAGCTGGAACTGACGGGATCATGACAGAAATGTTAAAAGCAGGGGATGATATAGTGCTGGAGTGGTTGGTATTTTTGTTTAATAAATGTATGAAAGAAGGGAAGGTACCTAGGGATTGGCAGAAAGCATGTATAGTTCCTTTATATAAAGGGAAGGGGGATAAAAGAGATTGTAAGAATTATAGGGGAATAAGTTTACTGAATAATCAGTTATGGCAGGTAAAGAAGGAATATAAATGTATAAATTCAAGGATTATGTGGAGTAAAATAAAGGTTGGATGTGAAAAGTGGGTTATAGTAAGTGTTTATGCACCTGGAGAAGAAAGAAGTGTAGATGAGAGAGAGAGATTTTGGGAAATGTTGAGTGAGTGTGTGGGGAGTTTTGAACCAAGTGAGAGAGTAATTGTGGTTGGGGATCTTAATGCTAAAGTGGGTAAAAATGTTGTGGATGGAGTAGTAGGTAAATTTGGGGTGCCAGGGGTAAATGTAAATGGGGAACCATTACTTGAGCTATGTGTAGAAAGAGGTTTGGTAATAAGTAATACATATTTTATGAAAAAGAGGATAAATAAATATACAAGGTATGATATAGCACGTAAGGAAAGTAGTTTGTTGGATTATGTATTGGTGGATAAAGGTTGATGAGTAGGCTTCAGGATGTACATGTTTATAGAGGGCAACGGATATATCAGATCATTATTTGGTTGTAGCTACAGTTAGAGTAAAAGGTAGATGGGACAAAAGAAAATGGCAACAGCAAGTAAGAGAAGGTAAAAGTGTATAAACTAAGGGAGGAGGAAGTTAGGGTGAGATATAAGCAACTATTGGCAGAAAGGTGGGCTAGTGCAAGTAGGAGTAGTGGGGGGTTGAAGAGAGTTGGGATAGTTATAAAAATGCAGTATTAGAATGTGGGGCAGAAGTTTGTGGCTATAGGAGGGTGGGTGCAGGAGGAAAGAGAGTGAGTGGTGGAATGAAGGAGTAAAGGGTGTGATAAAAAGAAAAAGGTAGCTTATGAGAGGTTTTACAAAACAGAAGTGTTAATAGAAGAGCAGAGTATATGGAGAGTAAAAGAAAGGTGAAGAGAGTGGTGAGAGAGTGCAAAAGAAGAGCGGATGAAAGAATGGGAGAGGCTCTGTCAAGAAATTTTCTGAAAACAAGAAAAAATTTGGAGTGAGATAAACAAGGTAAGAAAGCCTAGGGAACGAATGGATTTGTCAGTTAAAAACAGAGTAGGGGAGTTAGTAGATGGGGAGCTGGAGGTATTGGGTAGATGGCGGGAATATTTTGAGGAACTTTTAAATGTTGATGAAAAGAGGAGGCGGTAATTTCATGTACTGGTCAGGGAGGTACAACATCGTTTAGGAGTGAAGAGCAGGATGTGAGTGTGGGGAGGTGCGTGAGGCATTACGTAGAATGAAAGGGGTAAAGCAGCTGGAATTGACGGAATCATGACAGAAATGTTAAAAGCAGGGGGATATAGTGCTGGAGTGGTTGGTATTTTTGTTTAATAAATGTATGAAAGGGAAGGTACCTAGGGATTGGCAGAGAGCATGTATAGTTCCTTTATATAAAGGGAAGGGGGATAAAGAGAGTGTAAAAATTATAGGGGAATAAGTTTACTGAGTATACCAGGTAAAGTGTATGGCAGGGTTATTATTGAAAGAATTAGAGGTAAGACAGAAGTAGGATTGCAGATGAGCAAGGAGGCTTTAGAGTGGGTAGGGATGTGTAGATCAAGAGTTTACAGTGAAGCATATATGTGAACAGTATTTAGATAAAGGTAGAGAAGTTTTTATTGCATTTATGGATTTAGAAAAGGCATATGATAGAGTGGATAGGGGAGCAATGTGGCAAATGTTGCAAGTGTATGGAATAGGTAGTAAGTTACTGAAGGCTGTAAAGAGTTTTTATGAGGATAGTGAGGCTCAGGTTAGGGTGTGTAGGAGAGAGGAGATTACTTCCGGTAAAAGTAGGTCTTAGACAGGGATGTGTAATGTCACCATGGTTGTTTAATATATTTATAGATAGGGTTGTAAAAAGTAAATGCTAGGGTGTTGGGGAGAGGGTGGGGATTAAATTATGGAGAATTAAATGCAAAATGGGAGTTGACACAGTTACTTTTTGCTGATGATACTGTGGTTATGGGAGATTCTAAAGAAAAGTTGCAAAGGTTAGTGGACAGTTTGGGAGAGTGTGTAAAGGTAGAAAGTTAAAAGTGAACATAGATAAGAGTAAGGTGATGAGGGTATCAAACGATTTAAATAAAGAAAAATTGGATATCACATTGGAGAGAGGGATTATGGAAGAAGTAAATGTTTTCAGATATTTGGGAGTTGACGTGTCAGCGGATGGGTTTATGAAGGATGAGGTTAACCATAGAATTGATGAAGGAAAAAAGGTGAGTGGTGCATTGAGGTATCTGTGGAGACAAAAACGTTATCCATGGAGGCAAAGAAGGGAATGTACGAAAGTATAGTGGTACCAACACTCTTATATGGGTGTGAAGCATGGGTTGCAAATGCTGCAGCGAGGAGGAGGCTGAGGCAGAGGAGATGTCCTGTCTAAGGGCAATGTGTGGTGTAAATATTATGCAGAAAATTCGGAATGTGGAAATTAGGAGAAGGTGTGGAGTTACTAAAAGTATTTGTCAGAGGGCTGAAGAGGGGTTGTTGAGGTGGTTTGGTCATTTAGAGAGAATGGATCAAAGTAGAATGACTTGGAGCGTATAAATCTGTAGGGGAGGGAAGGCGTGGTAGGGGTCATCCTAGAAAAGGTTGGAGGGAGGGGGTAAAGGAGGTTCTGTAGGCGAGGGGCTTGGACTTCCAGCAAGCATGTGTGCGTGTTAGATAGGAGTGAATGGAGACGAATGGTTTTTGGGACCTGACGAGCTGTTGGAGTGAAGGGATTCATGGAAACCAGTTAATTGATTTAGTTTTACTTGAGTCCTGGAAATGGGAAGTACAATGCCTGCACTTTAAAGGAGGGGTCTGGGATAGTGACAGCTGGGAGGGACTATTCTCAGCAGTCGTATCTGAGCGCCTCTGCAAAGACAGTGATTATGTATGAGTGTGGTGAAAGTGTTGAATGATGATGAAAGTATTTTCTTTTTGGGGATTTTCTTTCTTTTTGGGTCACCCTGCTTCGTTGGGAGACGGCCGACTTGTTTAAAAAAAAAAAAAAAAAAGTCTGTTGAGTTCTAGGTAGTAGGTTGGTAGACAGCAACCACCCAGGGAGGTACTACCGTCCTGCCAAGTGAGTGTAAAACAAAAGCCTGTAATTGTTTTACATGATGGTAGGATTGCTGGTGTCTTTTTTCTGTCTCATAAACATGCAAGATTTCAGGTATGTCTTGTTACTTCTACTTACACTTAGGTCACATTACACATTCATGCACAAGCATATATATATACACACACCTCTGGGTTTTCTTCTATTTTCTTACTAGTTCTTGTTCTTATTTCCTCTTATCTCCATGGGCAAGTGGAACAGAATTCTTCCTCCGTAAGCCATGCGTGTCGTAAAGAGGCGACTAAAATGCCGGGAGCAAGGGGCTAGTAACCCCTTCTCCTGTATATATTACTAAATGTAAAAGGTGAAACTTTCGTTTTCCTTTTGGGCCACCCGTTCAGTGGGGAAACGGCCGACGTGTTGAAAGAAAAAAGAAGTCTGTTGAGTGTACCTGGTGAAGTGTATGGTAGAGTTATTATTGAAAGAATTAAGAGTAAGACAGAGAGCAGGATAGCAGATGAACAAGGGGGCTTTAGGAAAGGTAGGGGGTGTGTAGACCAAATGTTTACAGTGAAACATATAGGTGAACAGTATTTGGATAAGGGTAAAGAGGTTTTTGTGGCATTTATGGATTTGGAAAAGGCGTATGATAGGGTGGATACGGGGGCAATGTGGCAGATGTTGCAGGTGTATGGAATAGAAGGTAGGTTACTGAAAGCAGTGCAGAGTTTTTATGAGGATAGTGAGGTTCAGGTTAGAGTGTGTAGGAGGTAGGGGGACTATTTCCCAGTAAAAGTGGGCCTTAGACAAGGATGTGTGATGTCACCGTGGTTGTTCAATATATTTATAGATGGGGTTGTAAGAGAAGTGAATGCGAGGGTCTTGGCAAGAGGTGTTGGGTTAAAAGATAAAGAATCAAATACAAAGTGGGAGTTGTCACAGTTGCTTTTTGCTGATGACACTGTGCTTTTGGGAGATTCTGAAGAGAAGTTGCAGAGGTTGGTGGATGAATTTGGTAGGGTGTGTAAAGAAGAAAATTGAAAGTGAATATAGGAAAGAGTAAGTGATGAGGATAACAAAAAGATTAGGTGACGAAAGATTGGATATCAGATTGGAGGGAGAGAGTATGGAGGTGGTGAATGTATTCAGATATTTGGGAGTGGAGGAGGTGAATGTATTCAGATATTTGGGAGTGGACATGTCAGCAGATGGGTCTATGAAGAATGAGGTGAATCATAGAATTGATGAGGGGAAAAGGGTGAGTGGAGCACTTTGGAGTCTGTGGAGACAAAGAACATTGTCCATGGAAGTAAAGAGGGAATGTATGAGAGTATAGTTATACCAACACTCTTATATGGGTGTGAAGCATGGGTGATGAATGTTGCAACAAGGAGAAGGCTGGAGGCAGTGGAGATGTCATGTCTGAGGTCAATGTGTGGTGTGAATATAATGCAGAGAATTCGGAGTTTGGAAATTAGAGGAGGTGCAGGATTACCAAAACTATTATCCAGAGAGCTGAGGAGGGTTGTTGAGGTGGTTCGGACATGTAGAGAGAATGGAACGAGACAGAATGACTTCGAGAGTGTATAAATCTGTAGTGGAGGGAAGGCGGGTAGGGTCGGCCTAGGAAAGGTTGGAGGGAGGGGTAAAGGAGGTTTTGTGTGCGAGGGCTTGGACTTCCAGCAAGCATGTGTGAGCGTATTTGATAGGAGTGAATGGAGACAAATGGTTTTCAATACTTGACGTGCTGTTGGAGTGTGAGCAAAGTAACATTTATGAAGGATTCAGGGAAACCAGCAGGCCAGACTTGAGTCCTGGAGATGGTAAGTACAGTGTCTGCACTCTGAAGGAGGGTGTTAATGTTGCAGTTTTATAACTGTAGTGTAAAGCACC
>WNWK01040711.1:0-16834 GCA_009830355.1 Cherax destructor
TTTCTTTACACCTGTTGTCTATGTTCCCCATCAGTAAAATGGGTACCTGGGTGTGAGTCGCATCCTAGGACACTGACCTAATCTGCCCGAAATGCTCAGCATAACAAGGGACTTTCTATATAGTAGTATGTCACTGATGTCAGCTAGGCCTGTACACCATGTACATGTACTTGTAGTAAATAAAGAAAGTAAATGAACACATCTTCCATGGAAGGGTGAAATGCTCTTGTTGTCTACAGTGATACAGCTCATGCAGGCTATAAAACTTACCACTTTTAAAATCATCAAAAACTAGCTACGAGTGAACGTAACAGCTGACAAAATTAAGGAGGCACGTTTGCTAGGAAAAATAGAAAACAATGTTATGCCTAGATTATACTCATATGACACAAAAAAAAACGGATCATATGTTCAATAAAATCAGTGTAGTACACGTCAGAGTGCCAGACTAAAACATTTTAGAATCTGTTGTACAGGTTGAGAAAGCTCAAGCGGGAAAATACTGTAATGACAAAATCCACCAATGCTTGACAAGGGATGAAAAAATCATAGTGAGGAAAACAGATGTAGGCTGGATGTATACAATCACTAATGAATTAATAAGTAAGTAACATGAACTATCTAACTTCCTTAGAAATGCTGATCTTACTGAGACTTTAACCTAATGGTCCTTACCCCAATTTTCTATGTTTTGTGCTATGATACTACTGTATTGTCGTGGCCCGTGGCCTGGTGGGAAAAACTCTCACTTCATACACTGAAGGTCTGGGTTTGATTCCCGGCATGGGTAGAAACATTGGGCATATTTCCTTACACCGGTTTTCTATGTTCACCTATCAGTAAAGGGGGTATCTGGGTGTTAGTCGACTGGTGTGGGTTGCATCTTGGGACAAAATTGACCTAATTTGCCGAAAATGCTCTGCATTACAAGCGGCTTTCTTTGTAGTATTATGTCATTGATGTCAGCTAGGCCTGTATACCTTGTACATGTACTTGTAGAAATAAAGATATTATTATATTATAAGGCTTTGTGCTATTACTTACTAGTTATTATGAATTACAAAGGACTCCAATGGAAATAAGTCACTCTTGACTTTTTTTTTGGGTTATCCTAGGTTCTCTACACATATGCTGCTATGTATTATAATATATGTAGTAACTGTATTTGTGTATACCTGAATAAACTTACTTACCTTATTGTCTTGCATTTTTGTGCTATTACTTGTCAAAAAAAATTTGTGCAATTATTTATTTTTATTGCAGAACAAATAGTGCATCACTTCACTTGTTTGTTATTAATTATTATTTTTTCTTTTTTTCTGCCTTGATAACCATATTACCAATTAAAGTGATACTCACCTAATGTCCTAATACTGAGAAGTATACAGTGTGTGGGGAATTAAGAGATTACCTGTCTGGGCTTCACCCGGGGAGATGACCGACTAGTATAATTTTACCGCGGTTACCCCCATCTATTCTTGACCAGTTTATTAAGAATGGGTAACACCAATAGTTACGGTATTGTTAATTTTAGTGGACTGTATGGGTTAATATCTGACTGATTGGGGAGAAGGAGGAGAGAGTACAATTTGGTAATATCACTCACCCTTTATCCGTGTCTTGGGTGTTCACTGGAGACCTTCATTATTCCCACCGTAGACACTTAATATCAACATACCTACTGGCCAGATGGTTGCTAAGATAATAAGAGTACTTACAGTGGGGAAGAAACAGCATTCTTGTCGCTATTCTTCGACGGATCTCGTGGTCCTGCTCCGTAGAGATTATTCTTCCGGCAAGACGATGATGTTGGTGGTTGTCCCGATGAGTCAAGAGAAGATTGATTCCTTGAACTCACTTACGCCCACGGGACCGGGCGTTTAATTAACATGTGGTTGATCGGGAGTAACGATTCATCTCCTCTCGCTATTTCCCTTTATTACAGTTTATACGTAATACTTTAAACACTATTCACACGACGTTTAATGTCCCACTAATTTACCCTCGTTAGAAGTTAATCCATTAATAATTGTGTACGATGAACACTGATCAAACCTACGCACATTTCCTCCATCAAAAACCCATAATGGCGGCGTCGGTCACTATTTAACACATTATCACTCTATTATTGCAGTTTCTTGGACTTAATGTCAAAACTAAAAACTAAATGATCATACTATAAACTACTTTGAAAAATGCTCATTATTACTTTCCTATACGATAATCTCAATTTTTAATAATATGTTACTATTATGTTACCCCCTACTCATATTATAAGTTAATGTCAAAAATGCTCAATGTTATTTTCCTTAAGATAATCTCAATTCCATATTATCATTCAAGAATCTTAACACCTGTAACAATCTAATATCATTATATAATAATTTAAACAGTAAAATTTCATCATATTGTAATTTTGAAAATAATTTTTAACTAGAATAAACTCAATAAATTTCTCTAATATTAAGTACATAGTCTTTAAGGACTAGAATAAGCTGCCCCTAATGCCATGGAATGTCAGTGGCGCTCCTTGCACTCAATTTACATTGTAACTACCGATACCTATGTAATCTGCAATCTGCAATGAAATAAAATTTGTTTGTTTATTATGCCCGGCGAATATTCACAACATTCACTATTGTGAAGAGAGACCATTAACCACGATTTGGTCATTGTAAATGCCGATTCCCGTCTCCTTTATAATCAGAACTCTCCCATCGTTCTACCTTCTTCCGCTTATCCCACGAGACAGCCTGCCTGGGCGACTTCACTTGACCCAGCTCCGCGTACCCATGCGACCGTCGGTATGGTTCTGTTTTGATCTCAAGTAAAATACAAACCAACAGCCACACATTAAGAATATTCACATTAGAAAAGCTATCGAGTATAACCTTTCAGGCAAATACCCAATATTTTCCACACAGTGGTACCTCCGAGTTACGAGCTTAATTCGTTTCAGAAGGCTGTTCTACCTGGAGTCTACCTGGAGAGAATTCCAGGGGTCAACGCCCCCGCGGCCCGGTCTGTGACCAGGCCTCCTGTTGGACCAGAGCCTGATCAACCAGGCTGTTACTGCTGGCCGCACGCAGTCCAACGTACGAACCACAGCCCGGCTGATCAGGTACCGACTTGAGGTGCCTGTCCAGTGCCTGCTTGAAGACAGCCAGGGGCTTGTTGGTAATCCCCCTGATGTACGCTGGGAGGCAGTTGAACAATCTTGGGCCCCTCACACTTATTGTGTTGTCCCTCAACGTGCTAGTGGCACCCCTGCTCTTCATTGGGGGGATGTTACATCGCCTGCCGAGTCTTTTGCTTTCGTACGAAGTGATTTTTGTGTGCAAGTTTGGTACTAAGCCCTCGAGAATTTTCCATGTGTATATAATAATGTATCTCTCACGCCTGCATTCTAGAGAGTACAGGTTTAGGAACTTCAAGCGTTCCCAGTAGTTGAGGTGGTTTATCGCACTTATGCATGCGGTGAAGGTTCTCTGCACATTTTCAAGGTCAGCAATTTCACCCGCCTTGAAAGGTGCAGTTAGTGTGCAGCAATATTCCAGCCTAGATAGAACAAGCGATCTGTACAGTGTCAACATGGGCTTGGCATCCCTGGTTTTGAAGGTTCTCATTATCCATCCTGTCATTTTTCGAGCAGATGCAATTGCTACATTGTTATGGTCCTTGAAGGTGAGATCCTCTGACATGATCACTCCCAGGTCTTTGACATTAGTTTTTCGCTCTATTGTGTGGTTGGAATTAGTTTTGTACTCTGATGAAATTTTAATTTCTTCACGTTTTCCGTATCTGAGTAATTGAAATTTCTCATCATTGAACTTCATATTGTTTTCTGCAGCCCATTTAAAGATTTGGTTTATGTCTGCTTGGAGTCTTGCAGTGTCTTCAACGGTGGACACTGTCATGCAGATTCGGGTGTCATCTGCAAAGGAAGCCACAGCACTGTGGCTTATATCCCTGTCAATGTCTGATATGAGGATGAGGAATAGGATGGGAGCAAGTACTGTGCCTTGTGGAACAGAGCTTTTCACAGTAGCTGCCTCAGACTTTACTCTGTTGACTACTACTCTTTGTGTTCTACGTGTTAGGAAATTATAGATCCATCTACCAACTTTTCCTGTTATGCCTTTATCACGCATTTTGTGTGCTATTACACCATGGTCACACTTGTCAAAGGCTTTTGCAAAATCTGTGTATATAACATCTGCATTCTGTTTATCTTCTAGAGCATCCAGGACCTTGTTGTAGTGGTCCAGTAGTTGGGACAGACAGGAGCGGCCTGCTCTAAACCCATGCTGTCCTGGGTTGTGCAATTGATGGGTATCAAGATGGGTGGCGATCTTGCTTCTTAGAACCCTTTCAAAGATTTTTATGATATGGGACGTTAGCGCAATTGGTCTGTAGTTCTTTGCTATTGCTTTACTGCCCCTTTGTGGAGCGGGCTATGTCTGTTGTTTTTAGTAGCTGCGGACGATCCCAGTGTCCATGCTCCTCTCCATAGGATGTTAAAGCATGTGATAGGGCTTTGCAGTTCTTGATGAACACGGAGTTCCATGAGTCTGGGCCTGGTGCGGAGTGCATGGGCATGTCATTTATTGCCTTTTCGAAGTCGTTTGGCGTCGTGATGATGTCAGAAAGGCATGCGTCTGTCAAGTTCTGTGGCACTCTCATAAAAATCATTTAGGTTTTCGATTTTCAGTCTGGTTAGTGGCTCGCTAAAGACTGAGTCATACTGGGATTTAAGTAACTCACTCATTTCCTTGCTGTCATCTGTGTAGGACCCATCCGGTTTAAGTAGGGGCCCAATACTGGTTGTTGTTCTCGACTTTGATTTTGCATAGGAAAAGAAATACTTAGGGTTTCTTTCAATTCATTTATGGCTCTTAGTTCTTCCCGTGTCTCTTGATTCCTATAAGATTCCTTTAGTTTTAATTCGATGTTTGCTATTTCTCTGACTAGTGTCTCCCTACGTATTTCAGAGATATTGGCCTCCTGTAGCCGCTCCGTTATTCTGTGCCTTCGCCTGTATAGGAGCGCCTCTCTCTTCTAGTTTGCATCTTCTCCTCCTTTCCTTAAGGGAATTTGCCTTGAGCAAACCTCAAGTACCACAGAGTTAATTTGTTCTAGACATAGGTTGGGATCCGTGATGCTTAGGCAATCTTCCCAGTTTATATCATGTAGGACTTGGTTTACTTGGCCCCACCTTATGTTTTTGTTATTGAAGTTGAATTTCGAGAAAGTCCCTCACGGCTGATCACATTTTGTTGATCTGGGGCTCCCGCATGCATGTCTGGACCTCTATTATGTTGTGATCTGAGTATATTGTTTTTGATATGATGACATTTCGTATCAGATCATCATTGTTGGTGAAGATGAGGTCCAGCGTATTTCTAATCTTGAAACAAAATCAAATCAAATCAAATCATTTATTTTTTTTTTTGTGTAGTATACAAACTATAGTTTACATGTAATAAAGTATGTATTGTTACATAAAGAAAGCCATTAGCATGATATTTTTTTGGGGGATGCTTGATAAAGCTCAGTCTTGGTTAAACATTGTAATAAAGGGTTTTTTCCCCGGTTAGCTTTAAATTTTTACTGAAATTTAAAATTCTTGCATGTTACATGGTGTTCAAATACATCTTTAGTCACCTGAAAATACTCCAGCATCCCCAGAGTCTTAATCAGATTAAGGTGTTTAAATATTTATAACGTGTAAATTTTAGTATCCTTAGATTAAGTTGCTAGGATAGTTTTGCTGCAAATGTTCATTTCAAAATTATTATTTCAAAATCATAGTTTTCAATGTTCTATGGAACTGAATTTTAAGAGGACGATCACCTTTATTTTAGAGAATTTAAATTTGCCTTAATATGCTGCCTGTATGTACAAATATTTTTTTGTTTAGGTTAAAATCAATTTATACAATGACACGCTAAAGGCTCTTACAAGTTGAAGCCTCTGAAGCTAAAGTGTGTGGTTCAGTGGTAATACCTTTGATTCACAGTGGTGGAAAGACCTGGATTTGATCCTGGAGCAGATATTTCCTTAACAGTCTAGGAAACCTGGTCTGAGACTATGCCATGGGAAAGGTAATCCTAGAACCACAAACTGATAATAGCTGGCACCATTGATCATGTTCCTTACACCTGTTGCCCCTGTTCACTTAGCAGAAGTAGGTACCTAGGTGTTAGCTGACTGTTGTGGGTCACATCCTAGAAAAGAGGACCAGAAAACTCAATGGAAATAAGCCACACTGATTAAAGTGAAGTGGGACATTTGTCTCCAATGATCATTTATTTAAGTGCAGCTCCTTTAACACAGCTTCTTTCTGCAGATATACCAAGGGATGACTCCCATCTACACATCAGGGATATACACTCACAGACACAATGAGACAAGTCACCATTGTGTTTGAGATGGTGTACAACTTCGGGAGATATTCTACTCAAAGCTTACCACAGAAGACTCATGCCAGCTTCCAGAGAAGTCATCTTCAGGATGCAGTTCCACACTTGTGCTGTGTCAGAAAAATCCTTGTGTTTACTAGAAATGATCTGGATGATGCATGCAATGGTAAGTTTGTATGAGTTCACCCTGTAAGTGAGGTTCCTTGATGCCACTGGGGGGCTCTTCCTAGAAATTTAACCTGACCTTCCTTTTCTTGGATTGAACCAGGTTACTTCCCATTACCCAAGCGTGTATAATCCCTACTGATTATTAAAATAAATGTCAAGTAAATCAAAATGTTTTTTGTTAATTATGTTCATTGGGTACTGCTAAACCTATAAGGGTCATAGAGCATCTAGGGAAAGGGAAATTCTCAGCCTTGATCTGAGAAAGGGGAGGATAGTTCAAATTCCTTGGACCAAGAGTCCTTCACTAGCATCAAGGCACCCCTCCCTTCCTTACCCTGTTGAAGGGCAAATAAGTCAAATTATTTTTAGCATTGTATGTGAAGATTTTTCCTCCACTTCTCAGGCTCTTCAAGGGCGCATCCCTGATGCCAGGAAGGGCTCATGATCCAGGAAATTGGAACTGTCTTTCCTTTCCTTGGCTCAAACCAGATTGCCTCCCATTGCACAGGCACTATATGACCCTTATGAGTTTAGTGCCTCTCATGAATGTAATATAATACTGCAATTCAACAAATAAGGAAAATAGCAAAATATAGTTATGTATATAAATTCTTAGAAAGGGTAGAAAATAATTTTCCTAATCCTTTATAATGCATCAATATTAGCAGAGCTAAGCTACCATTAATTTTTTATTTCTGTTTGAGATTTTTGAGGTTTATTTTATTTCTTTTATTACAGAATAGTATGTAGTAGAGCTTTAATATATTTAGAAAAGATCAGCAGGCCTGCCAGAGTCCAAAACATTTAACAGGCCTTCAGAAACACCAATATTTATTGGTAGAGCTACAAAGCATTGGTACTGTCTGTCACTGGGATACAGTTTAACCCTTTGGGGGTCGACAGGCCTTCTCGGAAACCTGTTCCTGGGGTCGAACATTTTTTGGAAAAAAAAAAAAATCTTATGGAATGATAGAGAATCTTTTTCCGATCATAACGCCACCAAAATTATGAAATTGATCGAAAACTAACGGAATTATGCTTTCGCGAAGTTAGCGGTATTGATGACATTTACGCATCGGCGATTTCGCCAACTTTGAGCTCTATTTTCGGCAAATTCCAATGTTCCAGTCTACTAAAATTATAGCTATTTCGCTAGAACTCCATTTCGTCTATCGACTGAGTACAAGAAACAGCCTATTTATCAATTTCAAGTACCCAAAATAGTGGTCAGAAAATGGCAATTTGGCCACTTCACACAAATTTCAAATGATGCCAATTTCAAAATAGGGTCCAGAATAAACAAGGCACTAAAATAACATCTTCTCTGTTCATTAGTCATGTCTCCAGGCCCCTCTTACATTACTTTTGCTTTTCATTTTGAATTTTTATTCTCACAAAAAAATAAGATTTACTGTTATGTATACAACTGCATCATTGTATAAATAGTATAAATAATATCAGAGCACTTGTGCATGAATATTAGACTCGCCAGTTGATGTATATTGGACGCATGGTGTGATTTGTTTACTCTTGAACATCGTCAAAATCGAACATTTTCGCTACTTTGAGCTCAATTTCAAGGTACTTGTCATTGTCAAACCAATCAAAATCATCTCTATTTCTGTAGTATATCTTCCATTCTATCAAATGAGACCAAGAAAACGAGAATACATAAATAAATACCATACGAAAATAGACTGCAAAGTTGCTGTTTTAAACAAAAAAAACGGTCTGAGTTTTTTTCTCTCATTATGCAGTGTGTGTGGTGCAGGTTTTTTTATACTGCACACACTGACCACATAGACCCATTCTTTCATATGTTGGGCTACAAGCCGTTTCCCACTTAATTTGAGGCCGCTAGAATTTAGGCGAACTAGTATGGCACCAACCCCTGCTCGTAAAACGTACTAGTACGGCACCGACCCCGAAAGGGTTTTAATAGAGTGCTATAGTATGAATGACACAAAACCCCATAGTGCTTTAGTTTGAGTAGGTTGTTGTGGTTGGAAGTGTCAAGTGCCTTTCATTGGTCACTAAACATTGAAATTGGAAATTTATTGTTTCAAGTGTTGTGTACTCTAGACTATCTAACCTTTTATTATGTCATCATTTTTGGGCTGGAATCTAAAATGCAATGGTTGTAGAATGTT
This sequence comes from Cherax destructor, assembly GCA_009830355.1. Lineage (NCBI taxonomy): Eukaryota > Metazoa > Arthropoda > Malacostraca > Decapoda > Parastacidae > Cherax > Cherax destructor. The sequence goes on from WNWK01040711.1 coordinate 8,741, forward strand.
GTATGGAATTTCGTTGTCCATTATTTCTTATATATTTCTAATTCAAATATTAATATTTCTTATCAGAAGTAATCATGGTTCCTTTATATGTGTCTGTAACTGTGATGGCATTTTATGTGTAAAGATAAATTTGAAAATGTCTCTAAACATAGGACTTAATTCATATGATGACCCCATTCAGTGGAGCTTTTGATTGTTTAATCTGGACCTTCTGCTGGTATAACAAGTGAGTACAAATAGGAAGAGCTTCTGTCTTACACTCAGAAGATGGAGGATCAAGCCTCCACCGCATCTGATCTGAATGACCCACATGGGTCATTCCAGGAGCTAGGCCTCAACTCGAACTGGCCGAAAGTTGAACTAATATTTCCCATAAGAAATAATGTAAATACTACAATTAATCCATTTCCACCCAAAAATATTCAACAAAAATTCATTTTTTTTAAAGAATAAATACTATAGTTTTACATACAGAAAACAATGAGAAATAAATATAAAGCACTAATTTTAATGGATAAATGAACAAATATTAATATTAATAATTCAAATACATAACTGGTTTCCCTTAATCCCTTCACTAAATATTACCCTGTTCACACTCCAGCAGCTCGTCAGGTCTCAAAAACCATTCGTCTCCATTCACTCCTATCTAACATGCTCACGCACGCTTGCTGGAAGTACAAGCCCCTTGCACACAAAACCTCCTTTACCCCCTCCCTCCAACCTTTCCTAGGCCGACCCCTACCCCGCCTTCTCTCCACTACAGATTTATACTCTCTCGAAGTCATTCTATTTTGTTCCATCCTCTCTACATGTCCAAACCATCTCAATAACCCCTCCTCAGCCCTCTGGATAATAGTTTTGGTAATCCCACACCTTCTAATCTCCAAACTATGGATTCTCTGCATTATATTCACACCACACATTGCCCTCATACATGACATCTCCACTGCCTCCAGCCTTCTCCTTGTTGCAACATTCACAACCCATGCCTCACACCCATACAAGAGCGTTGGTATAACTATACTCTCGTACATTCCCCTCTTTGCTTTCATGGATAAAGTTCTTTGTCTCCACAGACTCCTCAGTGCACCACTCACCTATTTCCCTCGTCAATTCTATGATTCACCTCATCCTTCATAAACGTATCTGCTGACACGTCCACTCCCAAATATCTGAACACATTCACCTCCTCCATACTTTCTCCCTCCACTCTGATATCCAATCTTCCGTCACCTAATTTTTTTGTTATCCTCCTCACCTTACTCTTTCCTATATTCACTTTTAATTTCCTTCTTTTACATACCCTACCAAACTCATCAACATTACCTCTGCAACTTCTCTTCAGAATCTCCAAAAAGCACAGTGTCATCAGCAAAGAGCAACTGCGACAACTCCCACTTTGTATTAGATTCTTTATCTTTTAACCCCACACCTCTTACCAACACCCGAGCATTCACTTCTCTTACAACTCCATCTATAAATATATTAACCATGGTGACATCACACATCCCTGTCTAAGGCTCCTTTTACAGTGGACCTCTGAGTTACGAGCACCTCAGAAATCGTACAATTATGTAAGTGTATTTTCGTAAGTGCTTTTGTAAGTGTATTTTTGGAGGTTTGAAATGGACTAACCTACTTGACATTATTCCTCAAGGGAGAAAATTCGTTTGGTAATGGCACTTGAGCAACCTTCTGGAATGAATTATGCTCGTAACTCGGGGGTCCACTGTACTTGGAAATAATCTCCCTCTCGCCTACATACTCTAACCTGAACCTCACTATCCTCGTAAAAACTTTTCACCGCTTTCAATAACCTACCTCCTATTCCATACATCTACAACATCTGCCACATTGCCCCCCTATCCACCCTGTTATGTGCCTTTTCCAAATCCATAAATGCCACAAAAACCTCTTTCTTTCAACACGTCGGCCGTTTCCCACCGAAGCAGGGTGGCCCAAAAGAAAAACGAAAGTTTCTCCTTTTACATTTAGTAATATATACAGGAGAAGGGGTTACTAGCCCCTTGCTCCCGGCATTTTAGTCGCCTCTTACGACACGCATAGGCTTACGGAGGAAGAATTCTGTTCCACTTCCCCATGGAGATAAGAGGATAGAAGAACAAGAACTAGTAAGAAAATAGAAGAAAACCCAGAGGGGTGTGTGTATATACATATGCTTGTACATGAATGTGTAGTGTGACCTAAGTGTAAGTAGAAGTAACAAGACATACCTGAAATCTTGCATGTTTATGAGACAGAAAAAAGACACCAGCAATCCTACCATCATGTAAAACAATTACAGGCTTTCGTTTTACACTCACTTGGCAGGATGGTAGTACCTCCCTGGGCGGTTGCTGTCTACCAACCTACTACCTAGAAAAAACCTCTTCACCCTTATCTAAATACTGGTCACCTATATGTTTCACTGCAAACACTTTGTCTACACGCCCTCTACCTTTCCTAAAGCCTCCTTGTTCATCTGCTATCCTGCTCTCCGTCTTACTCATAATTCTTTCAATAATAACTACCATACACTTTACCTGGTATACTCAACAGACTTATTCCCCTATAATTTTTACACTCTCTTTTGTCACCTTTGCCTTTATTCAAATTCAAATTCAAATTGATTTATTTCTCTGTAAAAATTACAATGTGTTTTACATTTTAAGGACTAAGGACCATAAGATAAGATAAGATTTCTTCGGATTTTTAACCCCGGAGGGTTATCCACCCAGGATAACCCAAGAAAGTCTGTGCGTAATCGAGGACTGTCTGTCTTATTTCCATTGGGGTCCTTAATCTTGTCCCCCAGGATACCTGGAGTCTACCTGGAGAGAATTCCAGGGGTCAACGCCCCCGCGGCCCGGTCTGTGACCAGGCCTCCTGTTGGACCAGAGCCTGATCAACCAGGCTGTTACTGCTGGCTGCACGCAGTCCAACGTACGAACCACAGCCCGGCTGATCAGGTACCGACTTGAGGTGCCTGTCCAGTGCCTGCTTGAAGACAGCCAGGGGCTTGTTGGTAATCCCCCTGATGTACGCTGGGAGGCAGTTGAACAATCTTGGGACCCTCACACTTATTGTGTTGTCCCTCAACGTGCTAGTGGCACCCCTGCTCTTCATTGGGGGGATGTTACATCGCCTGCCGAGTCTTTTGCTTTCGTACGGAGTGATTTTTGTGTGCAAGTTTGGTACTAAGCCCTCGAGAATTTTCCATGTGTATATAATAATGTATCTCTCCCGCCTGCGTTCTAGAGAGTACAGGTTTAGGAACTTCAAGCGTTCCCAGTAGTTGAGGTGGTTTATCGCACTTATGCGTGCGGTGAAGGTTCTCTGCACATTTTCAAGGTCAGCAATTTCACCTGCCTTGAAAGGTGCAGTTAGTGTGCAGCAATATTCCAGCCTAGATAGAACAAGCGATCTGTAAAGTGTCAACATGGGTTTGGCATCCCTAGTTTTGAAGGTTCTCATTATCCATCCTGTCATTTTTCGAGCAGATGCAATTGCTACATTGTTATGGACCTTGAAGGTGAGATCCTCTGACATGATCACTACCAGGTCTTTGACATTAGTTTTTCGCTCTATTGTGTGGTTGGAATTAGTTTTGTACTCCGATGAGATTTTAATTTCTTCGGATTTTTAACCCCGGAGGGTTAGCCACCCAGGATAACCCAAGAAAGTCAGTGCGTCATCGAGGACTGTCTGTCTTATTTCCATTGGGGTCCTTAATCTTGTCCCCCAGGATGCGACCCACACTAGTCGACTAACAACCCAGGTACCTATTTGCTGCTAGGTGAACATGACAACAGGTGTAAGGAAACACGTCGAAATGTTTCCACCCGCCGGGAATCGAACCCGGGCCCTCCGTGTGTGAAGCGAGAGCTCAAGCCACCAGACCACCGGGCTACCCTAATTACAAAGATGACCGTTAGCATGCCTAGCATGCCTGGGCATGCTAGACATTTCGGGCAGACTTAATACTAGGTTTTAATCTATATTACAAATTACATATGAATATAAATTTCAAATGATTAAAGAGATTTACAACAGTGAGGTAGTTCAGGATAACTAGATTGTATTACAGATTACAAATGAGTACAAATTTCAAATGATTAAATATATTTACCATAGTGAGGTAGTTTAGAATGTTTAGATTGTAAAAAAATTAGTAATAAGAATGGTTTTGTCTTGGCATGTTACACAGTTTCTATTAAAGCTCCAATATTGGAGTAAATCAGGCAAACTTAAGACTAGTTTCGGATTTATTAGACAATAGCTATATTAAGAATTTTATGTTTACTGTCCTTTGGGTCAGTATGGTGTAGATGAGGAGGATGTGTGTGTATGTGTTTAGGTGATGGTCGGGTGTGTTAGTGAGATAAGATGTTTTTTGATGATAGTGTTGAAAATGGTGGCTGAGTCTGCAGTTTTGGAGTTTTCAGGTAGGGAGTTCCAGATTTTAGGTCCTTTAATGTACAGTGAAAGTTTGTATAGGTTTAGCCGGACATGTGGAATGTCATAGAGATTTTTGTGTCTGGTATTGTGTCTATGGGTCCTGTCACAACTATCAAGAAAGCGTTTTAGTTCAGGGTTAATATTGGAGTTTATGGTTCTATACATGTAGGTTGCACAGTAGTAAGTGTGGATGTTCTGGACAGTGAGTAAATTTAGGTCTTTGAAGAGTGGGGGTGTGTGTTGCCTGGGATTGGATTGCATGATAATTCTTACTGCGGCTTTTTGTTCAGTTAATATTGGTTTTAGGTGAGTTGTTGCTGTTGATCCCCAAGCACATATGGCATAGGTGAGGTAGGGATAGATGAGTGAATAGTATAGTGTGAGTAGGGCTGATTGCAGTACATAGTAACGTATTTTGGAGAGGATACCAACCGTTTTGGATACTTTTTTTGCTATGTGGTTGATATGGGTGCTGAAATTCAGGTTGCTCTCCAGGTGTAGGCCCAGGAATTTGCCCTCATTGTGTTTAGCAATAGGAGTGTTGTCAATCATTGTGTTCAGTCGTGCAACTCTTGTTCTGTTCCCAAACATAATGTAGAAGGTTTTGTCAGTGTTAAGTGTAAGTTTGTTGGCTGTCATCCAGGTTGATATTTTTAGTAGCTCTTCATTAACAATGGTGTTGAGTGAGGCTAGATTTGGGTGGGAGATGACATAAGTCGTATCATCAGCAAAGAGAAGAGGAAGAGCAGGGGACCAAGGACACTTCCCTGTGGTACTCCAGTATCAAGTGGTCGTGTAGATGAAGTTGTGTCTTTAATGGTGACGTATTGATACCTGTTAGTAAGATAGGATTTGAAATACATAAGAGCGTGGCCTCTTATGCCGTAATGGCCAAGATTTTAGAGTAGGATGAGGTGGTCTACTGTATCAAAACTTTCCTAAGGAACTATGCATGCTCTCTGCCAATCCCTAGGTACCTTACCCTCTTCCATACACTTATTAAATAAAAACACTAACCACTCCAAAACTATATCCCCACCTGCTTTTAAGATTTCTATCTTTATCCCATCAATCCCAGCTGCTTTACCCCCTTTCATTCTACTCACTGCCCCATGCACTTCCCCACATTCAACTGGTTCTTCCTCACTCCTATAAGATGTTATTCCTCCTTGCCCTAAACACGAAATCACAGCTTTCCTATCTTCATCAACATTTAACAATTCCTCAAAATATTTCCCTCCATCTTCCCAATACCTCTAACTCTCCATTTAATAACTCTCCTCTCTTATTTTTAACTAACAAATCCATTCTTTCCCTATGCTTTCTCTTCTTATTAATCTCACTCCAAAACTTTTTCTTATTTTCAACAAAATTTGTTGATAACATCTCACCCACTCTCTCATTTGCTCTCTTTTTATATTGCTTCACCACTCTCTAAACCTCTCTTTTTTCTCTCCATATACTCCTTCCTCCTTGCATCACTTCTACTTTGTAAAAACCTCTCATATGCTAACGTTTTCTCTCTTACTACTCTCTTTACATCATCATTCCACCAATCACTCTTCTTCCCTCCCTCACCCACTTTCCTGTAACCACATGGTTGTTTAATATATTTTATAGATGTGGGATTAAATTATGGGGAATCAAATACAAAATGGGAGTTGACACAGTTACTTTTTGCTGATGATACTGTGTTTTTGATAGATTCTAAAGAAAAGTTGTAAAGGGTAGTGAAAGAGTTTGGGAGTGTGTGTAAAGGTAGAAAGTTGAGAGTGAACATAGATAAGAGTAAGGTGATGAGGGTATCAAACGATTTAAATAAAGAAAAATTGGATATCACATTGGAGAGAGGGAGTATGGAAAAAGTGAATGTTTTCAGATATTTGGGAGTTGACTTGTCAGTGGATGGGTTTATGAAGGATGAGGTTAACCATAGAATTGATGAAGGAAAAAAGGTGAGTGGTGAGTTGAGGTATCTGTGGAGACAAAAAACGTTATGCATGGAAGCAAAAAAGGAAATATATGAAAGTACAGTGGACCCTCAGTTTTCGTTGAAAATTCTTTTCAGAATGCTGTTCGAGTGCCTTTACCGAACGAATTTGTTTCCATAAGGACAAATGTAAATTAGGTTATTTGTTTCAGACCCCCAAAAATACACTTACAAAAGCTCTTACAAAAATACACTTACATAATTGTTCGAGTTTGGAGGCAAATGAAAACCGAGGGTCCACTGTATAGTGGTACCAATACTCTTATATGGGTGTGAAGAATGGATTGTAAATGCTGCAGTGAGCAGGTGGCTGGAGACAGTGGAGATGTCATGTCTAAGGGCAATGTGTGGTGTAAATATTATGCACAGAATTCAGAGTGTGGAAATTAGTAGGTGTGGAATTACTAAAAGTATTAGTCGGAGGGCTGAAGAGGAGTTGTTGAGGTGATTTGTCATTTAGAGAGAATGGAACAAAGTAGAATGACTTGGAGAGCATATAAATCTGTAGGGGAAGGAAGGCGGGGTAGGGGTCGTCCTCGAAAAGGTTGGAGGGAGGGTGTAAAGGAGGTTTTGTGGGCAAGGGTCTTGGACTTCCAGCAAGCATGTGTGAGCGTGTTAGATAGGAGTGAATGGAGACAAATGGTTTTTGGGACCTGATGAGCTGTTGGAGTGTGAGCAGGGTAATATTTTGTGAAGGGATTCAGGGAAACCAGTTAGCCGGACTTGAGTCCTGGAAATGGGAAGTTTGGAGGGACTTCTAAACTGTCGTATCTGAGTGCCTCTGCAAAGATAGTGATTATATATGAGTGATGGTGAAAGTGTTGAATGATGATGAAAGTATTTTCTTTCTTTTTGAGTCACCCTGCCTCGGTGGGAAATGGCTGACGTGTTAAAAAAAAATCATCATCATCCTTGCACTTCACCATACAACAAAATTTTTCTCTTTACCAGACATGCGGTTCCCTCTTGATGGAAGCGTGGAGCTTTACTTCACTCACTCCCCTGACGAACACCCAAGAACAGTGTCTAATGTTTCGTGTGACAAGTCTCCATGTGCTATTGCATCGTGGAACTCATACGAAAATATCAACTTCACTTTTGAGCAAGTGGATGACCAAGGTAAGTACCATTTATGTTTTTTACACATTAAAGTTTGGAATACGGCAGTGTATTTAAAGCTGTGTGTGGTTTTCAGTTCTCTTCAGTTCATCAAAGATATCAAATCATCCCAAGAGCTGCTTGAAGAAGGCATCAGATGTGCTTCATGCCGTACTTCATCGGTATATGGTAAATTATTGTTATGTTATTTTCCCCTATTTATCATCAAGGTTCTACATGTACTAGCATAGGGTATTTACTTAAAAAGTCTTAGGGTAAAAGGAGGACATTATTAGGCTAAAAGATACTTACTCAGGTTTAGCTGCTGCATCTGAAAACTTATTGGTCCTTTCACATTCCTCTTAAAGGTTATTTAAACCAACATTATAAAAATAGAGCTATATTAATAATAATAATAATAATATCTTTATTTACTACAAGTACATGTACATGGTATACAGTCCTAGCTGACATCAGTGACATACTACTATATAGAAAGTCCCTTGTTATGCTGAGCATTTCGGGCAGATTAGGTCAGTGTCCTA
>WNWK01040712.1:0-16833 GCA_009830355.1 Cherax destructor
CAGGCCCAATTGCCCAAAACCCCAAACCACTAGGGAAAATTTATAATGTCCCTAATAATAATAATATGACTCAAAAAGATGAGGAGCACTTGTCATATACCCCTTCAGGAACATTCAGAGAAAAAGGAAGTTAGAACCTTTAAGGATATTGGAGCATATTGCTCACTTATAAGAGAGGAGTACTTCCCCTTCTGAACAAACCTCTTTGCAGTCCTCAGTTCACTTAGAAGCTTTTGGAGGAACAGTATTTTCTGTCCCTTTACATAAAATATATGTGCAGAGTAAATACTACACTGGGTATTTGACTGTAGGTGTATCTGATGGATTCCCAATGAAATATGCGATGCTATTACTGGGTAATAACATTGAGTCTAGTAAATGTATGGAACCAACAATGATTAATTCTTCCCGATGTTGGCCATAACTTGGGCAAAATCCAAAGTGATGTCTGATGAGAATGTTAACTCGTCCTTGAACGACTCTGATCTCGGACTAACCAATTTGTTTTATGAGGAAAACTGGCCTGTACTCCCTAGAACGGAGGCGGAGAGATACATTATTATATTCACATGGAAAATTCTCGAGGGATTAGTTCCAAACTTGCACACGGGGTCACTTCCTATGAAAGCAAAAGACTCGGCAGGCGATGTAACATCCCCCAATGAAAAGCAGGGGTGCCACTAGCACGTTGAGAGACAACACAATAAGTGTCAGGGGCCCAAGACTGTTCAACTGCCTCCCAGCATACATCAGGGGATTACCAATAAACCCTGGCTGTCTTCAAGCAAGCACTGGACAGGCACCTAAAGTCGGTACCTGACCAGCCAGGCTGTGGTTCGTACGTTAGACTGCGTGCGGCCAGCAGTAACAGCCTGGTTGATCAGGCTCTGATCCAACATGAGGCCTGGTCACAGACCGGGCCGCAGGGCGTTGACCCCTGGGTATAACAGGAAGGGCACTGCAATGGATCATAGAATACCTGACAGGGAGGTAACAACGGGTCATGGTACGTGATGAGGTATCATAGTTGGCGCTTGTGACAAGCGGGGTCCCACAGGTGTCATTCCTAGGACCAGTGCTATTCTTGGTATATGTGAATGACATGACTGACGGGATAGCCTCAGAAGTGTCTCTGTTCGCAGACGATGTGAAATTAATGAGGAGAATTAAATCAGATGAGGATCAGGCAGGACTTCAAAAAGACCTGGACATGCTGGACACCTGGTCCAGCAACTGGCTTCTCGAATTTAATCCCGCCAAATGCAAAGTCATGAAGATTGGGGAAGGGCAAAGAAGATTGCAGACAGAGTATAGACTAGGTGGCCAAAGGCTGCAAACCTCGCTCAAGGAGAAAGATCTTAGGGTGAGTATAACACCAAGCACGTCTCCGGAAGCACACATCAACCAGATAACTGCTGCAGCATATGGGCGACTGTCAAACCTAAGATTAACGTTCCGATACCTTAGTAAGGAATCGTTCAAGACACTGTACACCGTGTACGTCAGGCCCATACTAGAGTATGCAGCACCAGTTTGGAACCCATACCTGGTCAAGCACGTCAAGAAATTAGAGAAAGTGCAAAGGTTTGCGACAAGGTTAGTTCCATAGCTAAGGGGAATGTCCTACGAAGAAAGGTTAAGGGAAATCGGCTTGACAACACTGGAGGACAGGAGGGTTAGGGGAGACATGATAACGACATACAAAATACTGCGGGGAATAGACAAGGTGGATAGAGACAGGATGTTCCAGAGAGGGGACACAGAAACAAGGGGCACAATTGGAAGTTGAAGACTCAGATGAGTCAAAGGGATGTTAGGAGTATTTCTTCAGCCATAGAGTAGTCAGGAAGTGGAATAGTCTAGCAAGTGATGTAGTGGAGGCAGGAACCATACATAGCTTTAAGACGAGGTATGATAAAGCTCATGGAGCAGGAGAGAAGGACCCAGTAGCGGTCAGTGAAGAACGGGGCCAGGAGCTGAGTCTCGACCCCTGCAACCACAATTAGGTGAGTACAATTAGGTGAGTACAGCTGGTGTGGGACAGCTGTCCCCACCTGTTGTCCGCCACCAGCTGTCCGCCACCAGTTGTCCCCACCAGCTGTCCACCACCAGCTGTCCCCACCAGCTGTACCCCACCAGCTGTCCTCCACAGCTGTCCCATATCAGCTGTCCCCCACCAGCTGTGCCTCACCAGCTGTACCCCACCACCTGTCCTCCACAGCTGTCCCACACCAGCTGACCCCCACCAGCTCTGACCCACCAGCTGTCCCACACCAGCTGTGCCCCACCAGCTGTTCCCCACCAGCTGTCCCCACCGAGGTATTAATACATAAACATTAAGAACATTCACCATCACTCAAATGTTGTGTTGCCATAAGACTCCTTAATAACCTATGTGACATGTCAAGATATCTTATTCATGAAATAAGATACCTGCTTGTAACAGATAATTGAAATGTAGATATAAACCCAAATGTACAATTGTTAACCCTTTGGGGCCTAGTGCCTAGGCCTTTTGTGTATCCATATGCTCTTGCGCTACCGTCCACAGGATGGATATGGGTGCACAATAAACTAGCCACTTCGGTGGCAAAATCTAATCTCCTTGATGTTGGTGAGAGACTCGTAATTCAGGTAGATTTCAACTTGAGACACCTAAAATGGAGGAGTATAGCAAACAATGTTTTAGCAGAGATCACCCCAGGAGGCAGCGCAGAAGAAAATTCACACACACACGAACTATTAAATCTCTGCACCAAATTTACCTTAAACCAGCAAATATTAGAGCCTACAAGACTAGAAAATACGCTGGACCTCATCTTCACTAACAACGACGATCTGATATGCATTATAACCGTATCAAAGACAATACACTCAGATCACAACATAATAGAGATACAGACATGTATGCAGGGCTCCTGATCAGCAAATGTGATCAGTTATGAGGATGTCTTCACAAAATTCAATTTTAATAACAAAAACATACAATGGGATCAAGTGAACCATGTCCTAAATGAAACAAGCTGGGAAGATATCATAAACAACACGGATCCAAACAGTTGCCTAGAAAAAAATGAACTCTGTGGTTCTTGAGATCTGCTCAAGACACATTCCATTAAGAAAAAAGAAAGAGAAGATATAAACTAAAAAGAGAGAGACGTTCCCTATACAGACGAAGGCGAAGAGTCACAGAGCTGCTGAGAGGGGCAATATATCTGAAATACGAAATTGCAAATGTCGAACTTAAGCTGAAGGAATCTTACAGGAGACAAGAATCACAGGAAGAACTAAAAGCCATAAAGGAAATTGAAAAAAAAACATAAAATACTTCTTTTATGCCATATCTAATGGAAAAACAACATCCAGTATTGGGCCTCTGCTTAGGCGAGATGGGACATACACAGATGACAGCCAAGAAATGAGTGAGATTTATTTTTTATATTTTATTTGAAATACAAGTATAGCATACATATAACCCCTTAAAACAAGGGTAGATGTACAATTTAAATTACAGAAAGTATAAATTCCATCCCGCAGGACTTACAAGAAACCCATCTCACACTGATCTTTAACAAAACATTACAGAAATAGTAATGACGTAACATGAAAGCCTCCCAGATAACTGGTCCATGATTGTAGAAATTTGTCTTGGGTCTGCCTCCTTGTACGCTGCCCTCTTGACACTCTGAGATGTTCATCTCAGACCTACAAGTGGCTTATGGGACAGATTTTTAATAACTGCAGCTGCAAGAATTCCCCACCTACATGCACGACTAAAAAGGGGTGAACTTACTTGATGGAGAAGAATTTTTGTCACTTTGTCTTCCAAACTCCCTAAGCCTTAGTCCTCTATGGACTCTCCCTTTGAAAGACACGTGCCTGTAAGACTTAATTCTGCAAGATTCAAGTGGTATTAGTGTCCTGCATTAAACTCAGAATCACCCAGCTCTAGGGTATATCTTCTAAGCAATATCTAAGCAGTAAGGGACACTAGATTCAAGACTTTTTGCTTAAGAGGGATGCTGGTACTTGCTAATAAGCATCCGACTGCATGATACCCACAACAAAACCCACCCACGTTTCCCCAGAAAACTGGCCAGATACTGAGAGAAAAGAGGTATGGTCCTACTGTATTGGATCTGGATGGAGAAGGATATCCAGAGTACTTCGAAATGTCTTCTCTGAGTCCCCAGGACTTATGTTGGTAGTCACGTGGGAACGCTGCGCTGTTCGCAGCACTTGTTCACTCAATGATGTCTAGTCTGAGAAGGGTGCTCGTCGCACCCTAGAGCTCCCACACTGCCTGTGGTCAGCATGGGATTGCCATTTCTCATTAGCCTATATAACCTAATGTTCGCCTATTGAGGCCTAAATCTACCTATGTTAAGGTGCTAGAACTACATTATTAATATCTAAAGTTGCCTCAATAATCCTAATATTAGTCACTATCTGTACAACTTACCTAGACCTTCCTAGGAGAGTAAATCTATGAATTAATATGTGCAATCTCACTACGTTCGCCAACTTGAGTGTGTGTGTGTGTTGTTTGGGTGGGTGTGTGGGTTCGTAAACTCTGAGGACCTACCGGTGGTATGTTTAAGGCTTCATACGGCTTATTTACTCTGTGGAACTTTTAGCAAGGAAATAAGTTTTCACATCGATATACATTGTGCAAAAACATTGTTAATATAACAATAACTCGACATACGTCTGAGTCACAAAAAATGAAATCACGATGAGCAACCTGCACTTTAAAACAACCCAGTGAAATAACCTTCACCATAACTCAAATTTAAAAACCCCCAAGCAACACCTCCCTAACTAACAGTAATCCTCTGTATACAGACTCCCCTCCCCACAATCCATCCCTTCATTTTCCCAAACTTTTAGCCACATCCCTGAATCCAACATCCTCCGGAGATGCCCTTTTTACATAACATAATGAAAGGAAATCAATTAAATAAAAAACATTATCACAAATACAAAGAACAATGGATAATGAAAATTTGTAATCTAAAAAACATGAAATCAGTATATCGTCATAAAGGGAAAAATATAGTACATAAATAACAAGAAAACATAAAGTTCATGTCAAACACATAACACAAGAAAACACACCCCAACCGCCGATGCCGTATATGCACCTGTTCTCAGAAATACAGACCACCTAAAAATCTTGCACCACTATCACAAACCCCAATTATCATATTATATCAGGGACCCACGGGTCTCGGACAAACATGGCCGTGTCCCAAAACAAACACAAATTTACATGAATAAAAAAGACACACAGGAAACCCCAAACAGGACAAATAACCCTTTCACACAAACTTAGCATACAAAAACATTCAACAAAAAGAATGCCCCCACAGGTCCCCTAGGAACCAACTTTGCCCCCACACCTCAATCAAAAGACCCCAGTAATCACTTTCTCAGGCACTTTTTGGGAACCAGCCTGTTAAAACCCCCTGACACCCCTAAAAGTCCATAAACCCCTCAGTTGAAGCCCCTTTTAACCCACCAGAAAATCACTTACCCCACCTCCCCCATATGGGCCCCTTTTGGGATTTCCCTATGGCTGCAGCCAGTGCCATCCAACTTTCCCCCCCCCTTTTATCCCTCATTGCCCAGAAAAAAAAAAAAAAAAACCCTCAAAATACGCCACCCCTAAACCCCCCACCTACCCCTCCACACCCAAAACTAAGCACCTCAACACTGACAAGCCCCCCCTGCCACTAAACAAATTCATGCCCCAACCTTTCCCTAACCCCCAAAACGCTCACAGAAGATAGCATAAAAACGCAGTTTCATCCCCCCACCCTCAACACCCCCCTGCCCACCAAAGGCCCTGTTACAAAAACCACCCCGGGCAGGACCCCATGGAGAAACTGGAAAATCCCCCCTCCCTCATGGTTGTATTTCAACCTTTAGCCTCCCCCAAAAGTCCTTTCCCAAACATTCAGAGGGTACACCCCCTTTCCCCAACAGCCGCCTCCCCTTTACCCCCACCACCTTCCCAAGGCCCTGACCATCATATGCAAGGATCCAAAAGTAGTAAAACCCGTAAATGTCCTCACATTCCCCCAAATTCATCCTCCCCCCACCCCCAAATCCCGCAAAAGGGATATCCCCCCCCCCAACCTCTGGTTTCCCCCCAAAAAAAATTTTTTTCCACCAAGGGAAACAAAAGGAGGGCGGGGGTTCCCCCTCCCCGATCCAAAAAAAATGAAATTAATGCAACTTAAATCCCCCCGCACCAAAAGGGGAAATTTTGCCATGTGCCATATTTTATATATAGTAGCAAACCACAATCCCTTTTGGGGAGGGGAAAAAGGGTCAAAACCCCCCTAATCTACCCAAACTGAACAACTCGTAATTAACCCCCCTCACCCCCCCATCCCTCATCTACACCCCCACCACAAACTTTTACCTGATCCACTAAACACCACCCCCCACTAACACCCCCACCTCCATCCCTTCCCCCAGTCCCCAAACCCATGTTTTCATTTATCCAATTTATTTTCATCCCCGTTGCCACCCAAAAAACATCCAACCCTCCCCCCTCCCAATCCCCCCCCTCCCCAAAAAGACGTTGACGCCACATAACCCACAATGCCTGGACTCCCAACACCCAGAGTCACCCCCTCCTCCACCTCCCGACCCCTTCACTGCCCAAAAATGGGTCCTGCAAACACGAAAACAACATTTGGATAGGGGAAAACCCCTGCGAAAACCCCCTACTCATCCGAACATGCCCCCACCCTCCTATTCACCGGGACACACATCCCCGCCCCCCACAAAGTTTGACAAACCCCTCTCCCCAAACCCCCTGCCAATTCCTTCACTGCCCACACTATCATACGCCCCCTCCAATCCCGCGCCAACACCCCCCCCTTTCCCCTTACCCCTCAATAAACTCCCTAATGACACCATGCCCCCCTTCAAAACCTTCCCGGGACCCCATATTGTCCCCCCAAAAATAACCTTATTTATGACCCTTTTCAATCTATTGCCAAATATTTTTCAAATAACTTATAGTCTGCACATGAGCAATATAGCTTAGTCCCCCTGTGCTGACTGTCTCCTTTTTGAAAAACTACTATCGCCATACTTTGTAAATCCCCCAAAAAATCCCCCTTTCCCCATGACATTTCAACCCCACAAAAACCCCCTTTTTAAATTTAAAACTTCTCAATGCTGTTTATAAAAATCCTTGGCAAAACCGTCTATCCCAGGGGCCTTACCCCCCACACATACCCATCAATGCAGTCCATATCTCATCCTAAGATCGTTGCCCAACCCCCCCTATCCACTCCTCAACACACATTGCATCCAACCTCCCAAATTTGTTAAAGCCTCTTCCCGCACACCACCACTCTCATATACGACCCAACCAGTTCACATACTGCCCATATCTCAGTTGTCCCAAATCTTGCCCCCCCCCCATACCCCCCCCTTCTCATGTACACACAACCCCCCTTTTTGTGGTTTGCGCCAACGGCCTGTCCTCACAGGACACCCCAAAGGCTTATCACCCATACCACCTAACCCACCCATCACCCATGCCGCACAAACCTTTCTGATGTTTTCCCTTTAACCCTATTTCTACAATGGGTATCCTGCACTCCCCCCCCTCCCCATAACAATCCCGTAACTGCCCTCAAGATACCTAATAAGCCCGTAGGCAAACTGATTCTCCCCCCCTCCTCATATAACATAGAATTCCGTATCTTGCTTTTAGCTACATTGTCCCACCAGGTCAACAAATCCCCATCCACACTCACCTCTGACCACAACCGCCCCACAAACAAAAAAACCATCCCCACCCCTTCATGAAGCACCTGACATTCAGTTTCCAATAACTCCTGAACCGGAGGCAGTCCCTCCCCCCCCAATTCCACTAAAAAACCCCCCTGGCCGGTGGTCTGGTGGCTTGAGCCCCGCTCCCACGGGGGTCCCGGGTTCGATTCCCAGGGGTGGAAACACGTTTTTCCCTTACACCGTTGCATGTTCACCTAGCAGCAAATAGGTACCGGGGTTGTTAGTCGCTGGTGGGGCCCAATGGGGTACAAGTTTAAAGGACCCCAATGGAAATAAGACAGAAGTCCTCGATGACACTGACTTTTTTGGGGTTATCCGGGGTGGCTAACCCTCCGGGGTTAAAAATCCGAAAAATCTTATCTTTATCTTATTATTCAACACGCCCGATGGCATGGTGGCTGCCCCTTTTGTTTCACGCAAACCCCGGTTCTTTTCGGCGGGGCCCAAAACATTTCGGGGTTTCTTAACACACACACATCAAAAAAGGGCCTAGTTCAACGACTTTACCGGGACAAATGGTAACTAACACTCCCCCTCCGAATTTCCCTGCCTCCGAGTCACATAACCGATCCAACCTTTGCTGCTTTTCCCCCTCCTAATGAATGTGTGTTCTACTTCCCATGCGGCACTCCCCACATCCACCAACCTCACCCCATTTAATGGGTTTCCCCTCATAATGAACTTTACCCCCCCCCTTGGTTCCAACCCCACGACGATCACACATTTCCCAATCCCCCCCCTACTACAGCAGGGAAGTGATTGCAGGTGATAAACTAACACCCCCCTAAAAATCATTCTTACCCTACCATTCCCCCACCAGTCCAAAATGTACAAAAGGTCACCCTATCTTCCCCAAAAACCATCTACCCTTAATCCCCTCCTCCCACCCCCTCCTCACTAGATGGAAAAAAATGGACTATTTTCCCCTTATTAATATAGCCACACCCCTTTAAACTCAAGGAGTGTGCAGCAAAAACGTTATACCCATCTAACATCAACTGACATCCTGGTTTTTGGTTGTGTTCTTGCACAAAAACCCAAAATCTATACCAATCCGCCAGATACTCCTGGAACCCTTTACCTTCATCTTACCATACAAACCATTATTATTTAAGTTAAACACTTAAAGCCGAAATGGGGCCCTTTACACGGGGACTACTCGATCCCCTTTCCCTTTAGGACTACCTCGGTCATCGACCTCGTGAACCACTTTCATGGGTCTCTGTCCCTTATGTCCACCAACACCACTCCCCGGGCCCACCCATATCTTTTTGGCACACTTTCCCCTCCATGGTCACCTCCTGAGGGGCCCTCGGTTACATCTGCCTCCACTTGATAACCCCCAAGCAGCCTTTGGAAATTTCCTCAAGCAACCAACCACCTCAGTGTTCCTGTCCCCCCCAACTCCAGGTTTATTGATAAACCCAGGCTGTTACTGCTGGCCGCACGCAGCCCAAACGTAGGAACCCACAGCCCCTGATCAGGTACCGTTTGAGGGCCTGCCCAGTGCCTGCTTGAAGACAGCCAGGGGCTTGTTGGTAATCCCCTGATGTATGCTGGGAGGCAGTTGAACAATCTTGGGCCCCTACACTTATTGTGTTGTCCCTCAACGTGCTAGTGGCACCCCTGCTCTTCATTGGGGGATGTTACATCGCCTGCCGAGTCTTTTGCTTTCGTAGGGAGTGATTTTTGTGTGCAAGTTTGGTACTAAGCCCTCGAGAATTTTCCATGTGTATATAATAATGTATCTCTCCCGCCTGCGTTCTAGAGTACAGGTTTAGGAACTTCAAGCGTTCCCAGTAGTTGAGGTGGTTTATCGCACTTATGCGTGCGGTGAAGGTTCTCTGCACATTTTCAAGGTCAGCAATTTCACCGCCTTGAAAGGTGCAGTTAGTGTGCAGCAATATTCCAGCCTAGATAGAACAAGCGATCTGTAAAGTGTCAACATGGGCTTGGCATCCCTGGTTTTGAAGGTTCTCATTATCCATCCTGTCATTTTTCGAGCAGATGCAATTGCTACATTGTTATGGTCCTTGAAGGTGAGATCCTCTGACATGATCACTCCCAGGTCTTTGACATTAGTTTTCGCTCTATTGTGTGGTTGGAATTAGTTTTGTACTCCGATGAGATTTTAATTTCTTCACGTTTTCCGTATCTGAGTAATTGAAATTTCTCATCATTGAACTTCATATTGTTTTCTGCAGCCCATTTAAAGATTTGGTTTATGTCTGCTTGGAGTCTTGCAGTGTCTTCAACGGTGGACACTGTCATACAGATTCGGGTGTCATCTGCAAAGGAAGACACAGCACTGTGGCTTATATCCCTGTCAATGTCTGATATGAGGATGAGGAATAGGATGGGAGCAAGTACTGTGCCTTGTGGAACAGAGCTTTCACAGTAGCTGCCTCAGACTTTACTCTGTTGACTACTACTCTTTGTGTTCTACGTGTTAGGAAATTATAAATCCATCTACCAACTTTTCCTGTTATTCCTTTATCACGCATTTTGTGTGCTATTACACCATGGTCACACTTGTCAAAGGCTTTTGCAAAATCTGTGTATATAACATCTGCATTCTGTTTATCTTCTAGAGCATCCAGGACCTTGTCGTAGTGGTCCAGTAGTTGGGACAGACAGGAGCGGCCTGCTCTAAACCCATGCTGTCCTGGGTTGTGCAATTGATGGGTATCAAGATGGGTGGCGATCTTGCTTCTTAGAACCCTTTCAAAGATTTTTATGATATGGGACGTTAGCGCAATTGGTCTGTAGTTCTTTGCTATTGCTTTACTGCCCCCTTTGTGGAGCGGGCTATGTCTGTTGTTTTTAGTAGCTGCGGGACGATCCCAGTGTCCATGCTCCCTCTCCATAGGATGTTAAAAGCATGTGATAGGGGCTTCTTGCAGTTCTTGATGAACACGGAGTTCCATGAGTCTGGGCCTGGAGCGGAGTGCATGGGCATGTCATTTATTGCCTTTTCAAGTCATTTGGCGTAGTGATGATGTCAGAAAGGCATGCGTCTGTCAAGTTCTGTGGCACTCTCATGAAAAAATCATTTAGGTTTTCGATTTTCAGTCTGGTTAGTGGCTCGCTAAAGACTGAGTCATACTGGGATTTAAGTAACTCACTCATTTCCTTGCTGTCATCTGTGTAGGACCCATCCGGTTTAAGTAGGGCCCAATACTGGTTGTTGTTCTCGACTTTGATTTTGCATAGGAAAAGAAATACTTAGGGTTTCTTTCAATTTCATTTATGGCTCTTAGTTCTTCCCGTGTCTCTTGATTCCTATAAGATTCCTTTAGTTTTAATTCGATGTTTGCTATTTCTCTGACTAGTGTCTCCCTACGTATTTCAGAGATATTGGCCTCCTGTAGCCGCTCCGTTATTCTGTGCCTTCGCCTGTATAGGAGCGCCTCTCTCTTTCTAGTTTGCATCTTCTCCTCCTTTTCCTTAAGGGAATTTGCCTTGAGCAAACCTCAAGTACCACAGAGTTAATTTGTTCAAGACATAGGTTGGGATCCGTGATGCTTAGGCAATCTTCCCAGTTTATATCATTTAGGACTTGGTTTACTTGGTCCCACCTTATGTTTTGTTATTGAAGTTGAATTTGGAGAAAGCTCCTCACGGCTGATGGTTCCCAGTTAGGATCGTTATTTTATTTCCTTGTTCCTGATGCGGTGTTGCTGCTGCTTGTTATATTGCTGTTTGGTGTATCGGTCGTCTTACTGTTCAAAAGCTGTTCTGCTTGCCAGTTTGGTAAAAAGTTAGTTTATGTGAGGACGTTTAGGCAGTCACTGTTTAAGTTGAGTCGAGTCTTGAGACATAACTAGCTACCTGGAGCACTTACACACAAAACTTGTATATATTAGTATTGTTTATATTTGCTGACATTATACCAGATGGTATTTAAAGAGCCATAAAGATTTGATATGTGTTTTCAGCAATAATATTGTATATGAGAGAAGTGTAGGAGTTAACCCCCTAATTAACACCCTAATTACTATCATAATTATATTGAATTGATTTACTTTGATACCCTAGACAATTTTAACTTGGTTAATAAACATATTAATTTTATTTCGATTAGTTAGTACCCTCTCAGTTGAAATCCTAAGATACTATTAAATAATAACGGATAACTGGACCAGGATACTGACTACTTGTTACAAAAACTCAGTAACAGGCTGAATGCTAGATATTGCGTCTTTTGTAACAGTTCTAAGAAGTAAGATCGCCAACCACCTGGATATCCATCAGTTACACAACCCAGGGCAACACGGGTTTAGAGCAGGTCACTCCTGTCTGTCCCAGCTACTGCATCACTATGACAAGGTACTGGATACTATAGATGATAAACAAAATACAGATGTAGAATACATAGACTATGCAAAAGCATTTGACAAGTGTGACCATGGTGTAATAGCGCACAAAATGCGTGATGAAGGAATAACAGGAAAAGTTGGTAGATGGATCTATAACTTCCTGAAAATAGGACACAAAGATTAATAGTAACAGAGTTAAAGTCTAGGCAGTTATGGTGAAAAGCTCTATTCACAAGGCACAATACTCGCTCCCATTCTATTCTCATCCTCATATCTGACATAGACAGAAGTAAGCCATATTCCGTGTCTTTCTTTGCAGATGACACCGGATTGCCATGGCAGTGACCTCCATCGAAGACACCGCAAGACTCAAGCAGACATTAACCAAATCTTCAAGTGGGCCACTCAAAACAATATGAAGTTGGTAGGTAAGGCACATAGGCAACATTTAGCAATTTTTATTCCAAAAATTATCAGTCCATCACCCTTGATTTTAGGTTGTCATCCTCAACCTAGAAAGATTTTGTTCCATAGTCTGAAACAATATGAAGATCGCGACAGTGTGGAGACTTATATACTGTCGGAAAGAGAGGTGCAGAGTAGTAGACGATGAGGCACCTAAATTACATGAAACGGTTGACGGCCCTTTATCTGTATTCCCAGGAGCGCAGGCGAGAGATACATGATAATACACTTGGAAAATCCTAGAGGAATTAGTACCAAACTTGCACACGAAAATCATCCTATGAAAGCAAAAGACTCGGCAGAAGATGCAACATTCCCCAATGAAAAGCAGGGGTGCCACGAGTACAATGAGAGACAACACAATAAGTGTCAGGGGCCCAAGACTGTTCATCTGCCTCCCAGCATACATAGGGGATTACCATAGACCCGTCTGTCTTCAAGAAGGCACTGGACAGGTACCTAAGTCAGTACCTGACCAGCCGGGCTGTGGTTCGTACGTCAGTTTGCGTTCGCCAGCAGTAACAGCCTGGTGATCAGACCCTGATCCACCACGAAGTCTGGTCTCAGACAAGCCGGGGCATTGACCCCTGAAACCCTCTCAGGTAAACTCCAGGTAATGCTAGTAGGAAAATTTTTACAGAAATATTTCCACATTAACATTCATAACACTTTACTTCTGTAACCTAAATATTGACAGATACAGAATATTATTATATTTGACTTGACTTAAACCATCATGTGACAGTGTGAGTAAAATACTGCACTGACATTGTGAAGTGGATCCCACCACACCACAAGATGCACTCTCGCCCTGATAATACCCTGGTATATCACTGGTAATAAATGGTATATAATACCAACTGGTTAATATATTCTTGACAGTTTACATCAGTTTGGTATTATTGTTAAAGTATTAAATTACATTGTTGTTCTCTTACAATATTAAGACTTAAATTAATGGAATAGAAAACAGTTTTATAATAAATGATAAGTTTAGATAGCTAAGGAAAACAGTGATGTTAACTAACATGAGAGAACTATAGTGTTAACATTGATGTTAACTAACATGAGAGAACTATAGTGTTAACATTGATGTTAACTAACATGTGAGACCTATAGTGTTAACATTGATGTTAACTAACATGTGAGAACTATAGTGTTAACATTGATGTTAACTAACATGTGAGAACTATAGTGTTAACATTGATGTTAACTAACATGTGAGAACTATAGTGTTAACATTGATGTTAACTAACATGAGAGAACTATAGTGTTAACATTGATGTTAACTAACATGAGAGAACTATAGTGTTAACATTGATGTTAACTAACATAGAGAACTATAGTGGTAACATTGATGTTAACTAACATGAGAGAACTATAGTGTTAACATTGATGTTAACTAACATGAAGAGAACTATAGTGTTAACATTGATGTTAACTAACATGAGAGAACTATAGTGTTAACATTGATGTTAACTAACATGAGAGAACTATAGTGTTAACATTGATGTTAACTAACATGAGAGAACTATAGTGTTAACATTGATGTTAACTAACATGAGAGAACTATAGTGTTAACATTGATGTTAACTAACATGAGAGAACTATAGTGGTAACATTGATGTTAACTAACATGAGAGAACTATAGTGTTACATTGATGTTAACTAACATGAGAGAACTATAGTGTTAACATTGATGTTAACTAACATGAGAGAACTATAGTGTTAACATTGATGTTAACTAACATGTGAGAACTATAGTGTTAACATTGATGTTAACTAACATGAGAGAAACTATAGTGTTAACATTGATGTTAACTAACATGTGAGAACTATAGTGTTAACATTGATGTTAACTAACATGTGAGAACTATAGTGTTAACATTGATGTTAACTAACATGAGAACTATAGTGTTAAAATTGATGTTAACTAACATGTGAGAACAATAGTGTTAACATTGATGTTAACTAACATGTGAGAACTATAGTGTTAACATATAAACAAGGTTATTTGCGTCTTCTTGGTAGAGGGGATGAATGATAAGGCTCGGAGGCTTCTTACTTTATTTGCGGTATGGGTACACAGGCTGTGTTTGTGACCAGAGATGGATCAGTAGGCCTGTTGACTGAGTGATGCCTGGACGCCAAGTGAGTATAGGCCTATAGGTGGCAGCACTAGCATGGCGCAAAACATACTCAGCTGGCAGACAGCATAGGCTGTCTATGCAGACAGTACAGGCTGTCTATGCAGACAGTACATGCTGTCTAGATCGCTCAGCCACGCGCCCATGGTTGACCCTGACCATGATTTGGCAGAAAAAAAACTTTTCCTCTCTCGAAAGAACAGGGCACAGAACAAAAAAATAAAAACATACATACTATACATATTGACAGGGAAAAAAACTTCCTCCAGTAAGGAAAAAAAAAAAAAAAAGGGGTGCTTCGGGGGTTCTAAGGCAGTGAGCGTCGATGGTTCACTGCACGCCTTCCTGCGTCTGGACAGATACTGCAACACGGGAGACATAGCTGGGCGGGGCCCGTGGCGTAACAGGGTACGGTCTCCTCTGGGGGGGTTGAAGCAGACATCGTTTTGTCACGGGGGTTCACTAAACCTTGGGCCACAACCTGCGGGTTCCTCAGTGGGGCGTCGTCAGTAGTAAACTGGGCGGGACTTTTCTGGCAAGCGACTCAGGAGGGCATTTCTCGACTGGTACTGTCCTGGGGCTGTCACTCGGAAAGTGTAGAGTGATCGTGGAAAGAAGGGGCAGGAAACATCTGGAGGTCGTAACAGCATACACCCTGCAGTGAGGGGGCAAAGCGGTAAAAGTACTCACCTATTTGGGGTTGAAAGGGGTCAGTCATAGCTCCGGGCCCCCCGCCTCTTCACTGATTGCTACTAAAAAACCCTCTCTCCCTGCTCCATGAGCTTTTTCAAAACCCCGTCTTAAAACTATGTATGGTTCCTGCTTCCCTTTTTTCCCTTTTTAGGTTATTCCACTTCCTGACAACTCTATGACTGAAGAAATACTTCCTAACATCTCTTTGACTCATAGGGGTTTCAACTTCCAACTGTGACCCCTTGTTTCTGTGTCTCCTCTCTGGAACATCTTGTCTCTGTCCACCTTTTCATTCCCAGTATTTTATATGCGTTATCATGTCTCCCCTAACCCTCCTGTCCTCTAGTGTCGTCAGGCCGATTTCCCCCCTTTAAACCCTTTTTTGTAGAAACAATCCCCCAGCTCTGTGACTAGTCTTGTTGCAAAACCCTTTTCACATTCTCTAATTTCTTGACGTGCTTTACCAGGTGTGGGTTCCAAAATGGTGTTGCATACTTCAGTATGGGCCTGACGTATATGGTGTACAGAGTCTTGAATGATTCCTTAGTGAGGTATTTTAAGCTATTCTTAGGTTTGCCAGCCGCCCGTATTTCAGCATTATCTGATTGATGTGTGCCTCCCCGGAGATGTGCTAACTGAAGCTGTAAAACGAAAGGGTTTACAGTCGCCCCCCAGCTGGGAGACAGTACGGGCTGTCTACAAACATTGATGTTAACTAACATGAGAGAACAAGTGTTAGCTAACATGAGAGAACAAGTGTTAACATTGATGTTAACGAAAATGACAGAACTAAAGTGTTAACATTGATGTTAACTAACGTAAAAAACAAAGTTTAAATTTATTTAACTAACATGACGGGAAATAAAGTGTTAACATTTGTTAACAACATGAGGGCTAAAGTTTCATTTGGGAGGTGCCTGGGGGGCGGGGGGCCTGGGGCCCCGGTGCCTGGAAACCGGTGCCCGGGGAAGGGCCCGGAAACCGGGGGCCTGGAGGCAGGTGCCTGGAGGCAAACCCGGGGGCATGTGCCTGGAGACAGGTGCCTGGAGACAAGTGCCTGGGGGACAGGTGCCCCAAAAAACAGGTGCCCCGGGGGGCAAATGCCTGGGGGACAGGTGCCTGGAGAAAAGGTGCCTAGAGACAGGTGCCTGGGGGGCCCCAAATCCCTGGAGACAGGTGCCTGGGGGCTTGCCTGGGAGAGGTGCCTGGAGGCAGATGCCTGTAGACAGATGCCTGGAAGCATGTGCCTGGGACAGGTTTCCTGGAGACAGGTGCCTAGATACAGGTGCCAGGAGACAGGTGCCTGAAGGAAATTTCCTGGAGGCAGGTGCCCTGGGGGCAGGTGCCTGGAGGCAGGTGCCTGGAGGCAGGTGCCTGGAGGCAGGTGC
>WNWK01040713.1:0-16832 GCA_009830355.1 Cherax destructor
ACTGTGATAGAGGCTAGGACCTTGGGTGGCTTTAAAAGAGATTGGACAAATATATGAGTGGGAGGGGCTGGGTTTGATTTGTGTCGTGAGTACGGGAATAAATTTTTAGGTAGTGGTGGTTTTGATAAGGACTTGCCTTGTATGGGCCAGTAGGCCTTCTGCAGTGTTCCTCCATTCTTATGTTCTTAACATAAGAACATCTCAAAGCTTATTTCTTGGGTAGCATTGAAAATTGGGTTGAGCAAATATTCTGTTAGTGGGACGGATTGTAAAGGACCTGCCTAGTATGGGCCAACAGGCCTGCTGCAGTGTTCCTCCTTTCTTATGTTCTTATAAGAAAAGAGGAACACTGCAGTAGGCCTACTGACCCATGCAAGGCAGGTCATCACTCCCCTGCTTAGACCTGACCACCTGGAGTTAACACTTTCCAGGTAAACTCCAGGTAGTCAGGTCACTTCCACTTAAGGAATTAGTACAGCATCTGACCTAGTAGCACAAGCTAGTCAGGTCTAACTCACACCCACCCACACCCACTCATGTATTTATCTAACCTATTTTTAAAACTACACAACTTCTTAGCTTCTATGACGGTACTCGGGAGTTTGTTCCACTCATCCACAACTCTATTACCAAACCAGTGCTTTCCTATATCCTTCCTGAATCTGAACTTTTCCAACTTGAAACCATTGCTGCGAGTCCTGTCTTGGCTGGATATTTTCAGCACGCTATTTACATTCCCTTTATTTATTCCTGTTTTCAATTTATACACCTCAATCATATCTCCCCTAATTCTACGCCTTTCTAGAGAGTGCAGATTCAGGGCCCTCAGTCTATATTCATAGGGAAGATTTCTGATACCTGGGATCAACTTTGTCATCCTCCTCTGTACGTTTTCCAGTGCATTTATATCCATTCTGTAATACGGTGACCAGAACTGTGCAGCATAATCTAAATGAGGCCTAACCAAAGATATATAGAGTTGAAGAACAACCTGAGGACTTCTATTATTTATACTTCTTGATATGAAGCCAAGGATCCTGTTAGCTTTATTGCGAACACTTATGCACTGTTGTCTTGGTTTCAGATTACTGCTAACCAGAACTCCTAAATCCTTCTCGCAATCACAAGTATTAAGATCTACATTATTCAGTTTATATGTGGCATGGTTATTGTCCTGCCTAACATTTAGAACTTTGCATTTGTTTACATTAAACTGCATCTGCCACTTCTCCGACCACTCTCAGTACCCTGGTGATGGACCAGGTGCTTCGGCTTATTCAGTGCCCTGGTGATGGACCAGGTGCTTCGGCTCCCTCAGCACCCTAGTGATGGACCAGGTGCTTCGGCTCCCTCAGTACCCTGGTGATGGACCAGGTGCTTCGGCTTATTCAGTGCCCTGGTGATGGACCAGGTGCTTCAGCTCCTTCAACGCCCTGGTGATAGATCATGTGCTTCGGCATATTCAGTGCCCTGGTGATGGACCAGGTGCTTCAGCTCCTTCAGTACCCTATTTTATAGTGCCCTGATTATCAAAGCATATTCCATGGATGGAGTAGGTGGGTTGGGTAGGAGTTTTTGTTTGTGGTATTGGTTTTGGGTTTTGCCTAGTGTGGATCAGTTGGCTTGATGCAGTGTTCCTTATTTCTGTGTTCTTGTGAGTGAGACGGGTTGGATTTGAACGGGACTTGCACAGTTGTTGGAGAAGGGGGAGAAGTGTTGTCGGGGCTTCTTGCTTGGATGGCGATTGGGATGGGTTGCACAAATATTTTTGTTGGTGGGTTGGTTTTGATATGGACCTGCCAAGTATGGGCCAGTGGGCCTGTTGCAGTGTTCCTCCTTTCTTGTGTTCTTGTGTGTCATCAGCAAATTTGCTTATGTTGCTATTTATTCCCTCATCTATGTCGTTTATGTAAATTGTAAACAACAGGGGGGCCCAAAACTGACCCCTGTAGGACACCGCTTGAGACGTGCCCTCATTCTGATTTCTCCCCATTTATGCAAACTCTCTGCCGCCTATTTGTCAACCATGCCTCTACCCAGGAAAAAAATTCTCCTCCTATTCCGTGTGCCTTAGGTTTCCCCAGTAGCCTCTGATGTGGAACTCTATCGAAAGCCTTACTGAAGTCCATATACACAATATCATATTCATTACCATGATCTACCTCCTCAAACACCTTAGTGAAAAAAGTTAGTAAATTCGACAGGAACGCCCCTAAGTAAAACCGTGTTGAGATTCATTAATCAATTTATGCCTTTCAAGATGGCTACGAATTGCCTCTGCAATTATTGACTCCATAAATTTACCAACTATGGAGGTAAGGCTTATTGGTCTATAGTTCGAAGCTAAGGACCTGTCACCTGCCTTGTAAATAGGTATTACATTTGCCCTTTTCCACTTGTCTGGCACTATGCCAGTTTGTAGTGATATATTGAAAAGATTTGCCAAAGATTTGCTAAGTTCCCCTTTACATTCCTTTAAAACTCTTGCAAACAGTTCATCAGGGCCTGGGGATTTGTTAGGTTTTAATTTCTCTATTTTTCTGAGGACCATGTCACTAGTTACCCCAATCGAGCATAGTCTATTATCTTCCTGGTCTACATAATTTATTATTTCTGGAATTCCGCTAGTATCTTCCTGAGTAAAAACTAAGAGGAAGTAAGTATTGAAAATTTCACACATATCCTTATCACTGTCCGTGATCTGTTCTGAGTTACTCTTAAGTGGCGACCATTTACAAGTCAGTTTTACAAGCTAAGAGCTGCTATCTTACCTCAGCTTATTGCGAAGACCAGCACTGTCTGAGGTATACTGACAATCTTTGGGATGCAACTCACAGCAGTCGACTAACACCCAGGTACCTACTTGGAAAAATAAACACATAAGCAGTATAATGTGATCCTTTATTGACAACGTTTCGCCCACGCAGTGGGCTTTATCGAGTCACAGACAGATCTACCTGGAAAATGAGCAACATGGAGATATATATAGGGTACAGTCAGGTGGAGAATGCTGGGTCAGGTGGAGAATGCTGGGTCAGGTGGAGAAAGCTGCATGTGAGTCTTAAAAGTAGTGTGATAGTTAAAAACATAGTGTGACTTAAAGGACCTGCAGTGTACCATTCTTGAGTTCTAGGTGGGATAGCGTTGAAGAAGTTTCTTGGCAATAGGTTCAGCTATGTTGTAGAAGCCGTTGTTCTGGTTGAAGTTGTTGGATATACTCTTTCACTCACGGTCGAAAAGTTATTATCTAAAGTTTCCTCTCCATAGTGTGGATTATCTCTGAATTGTTCCAGCCACTGTGACTTTTATTCTGTAAAGTTATTTTTCACTAGCTTTGTTTCAAGGGGTTGAAAAGGCGGCTGTGGTAATCGGCTTATCTCTCTCCATCTCGTCAGCCAACTTTAAACTTAATTCCCTGGCTTTTCTTGCCCTCTGCTCAGTGGTTGAAACTTTCTCATCTTTGCATAATAACGCGACTCTTTCTTCAGTGTTCTCATTATGGCATTCCCAGATTATCTGCAACGTTATTTCAGAAGGCTTTGCTGGCATGGTAATCCCGCGGAGGGAATAGCTGGGTGATGGCTGCCCTGTCTTCAGCGGAACGGTTAAACCGAGGTGCTCTAGTAGGATATCACCAGCCTTATGAGCCTTCCCACCTTGGTGAGGCTAGGTAGTGGTGATACTGCTGCTGGTGAAACTGCTGCTGCTGCTGGGGATGGTGCTGAGGTCGTGATAGCACTATCGGCACCACCAACAACGACAGTTGTTGGTGGTGTCGATGTTGCTGATTCTTCTTGCGCTAGTGTTGTTATTGCTAGTGGTACTGGTGGTGATGGTGGTGGTGATAGTGCTTTTGCTTGTGGTGGTAAGGCTAGTTGTGGTGTTGGTGGTGGTATTGGTGGTGTTACTGCTAGTGGTACTGGTGGTTCTTGTGTCATTGGTGCTATTAGTGGTGGTGGTTCTGTTCTGTTACTGCTAATGGTGGAAGAGGTTCTCCTGCTAGTGATGTGCTGTGGGGTGCTGGTGGTGCCTCTGCTCTTGCTAATATACCCGGAAATATACCTTGGTAATATACCCGGTAATATACCTTGCTAATATACAAGATTCCTAAAGGTGTTCGTCATATTACTTTACCTTTCTATGAGCATTTAAGTCACAATATTAAGTAACACCTCTACAACTGTTACAGAGGAGTTACCCACAAATTAAAATTACTTTTATCTTTGCTAATTCTTTAACTATTAATAATTATTTCAGAAATAAGGAGCCAGTTATGCCACCTCTAATGCTAGTCATTTCTATATTTACTAATTATGTTGTTAGATATATTACTAATACCTTCAGAAACTTCTAAACTAGAACATGTCAGCATAGGGAATGCCATGCAAATTTCCCATAATAAAACAGCTAAACCTCATTTTTCTACTATAAAACTGCATTCTGAGACTAAAGATCATATACTAAATTAGTGCATAGACAGGACGATACTAATTCAAACCTACTACGAAACTGCAGCTTTGAAGCCCAACTGAAGAGGCTTTCTCATGTTATCTCCGATAGACAAAAATCCTGAAATACTCCAGTACATAAAGTTTGAAGCTTCTCCAGAGTACCATTATCAAGTTAATTTCCTTGGTCCAGTGTCTTGTTAGTCGAATGTGATGAAGTTCTCTTTATCGGTGTGTTTGCGCATCTGTCGGACTCAAGTGTAGACTCATCACATGGAAATGAGTTCCTAAGAGAAAGAATGACTGACTTAGAACCGACTGGCTTAGAACCGACTGGCTTAGAACCGACTGGCTTAGAACCGACTGGCTTAGAACCGACTGACTTAGAACCCACTGACTTAGAACCCACTGACTTAGAACAGACTGACTTAGAACCGACTGACTTAGAACCGACTGACTTAGAACCGACTGACTTAGAACCGACTGACTTAGAACCGACTGACTTAGAACCGACTGACTTAGAACCGACTGACTTAGAACCGACTGACTTAGAACCGACTGACTTAGAACCGACTGACTTAGAACCGACCGACTTAGAACCGACTGACTTAGAACCGACCAACTTAGAACCGACCGACTTAGAACCGACTGACTTAGAACCGACTGACTTAGAACCGGCTGACTTAGAACTGACTGACTTAGAACCGACTGACTTAGAACCGACTGACTTATAACCGACTGACTTAGAACCGACTGACTTAGAACCGACTGACTTATAACCGACTGACTTATAACCGACTGACTTATAACCGACTGACTTAGAACCGACTGACTTAGAACCGACTGACAGAACCGATGTACATTATATGTTAAGTCACCTCTATTATGAAGTTTTGTGAGATTGGTGTATTTGTAAATACTTGTATTCTCACACATCTGTCTTTTCTTAGTGTTGTGATCTCTCCCTGGTGTTAATGTGGTGGTGTTCTCACATGGGATGTGGTGATGTTCTCACATGGGATGTGGTGGTGCTCTCACATGGGATGTGGTGGTGCTCTCACATGGGATGTGGTGGTGTTCTCACATGGGATGTGGTGGTGTTCTCACATGGGATGTGGTGGTGCTCTCACATGGGATGTGGTGGTGCTCTCACATGGGATGTGGTGGTGCTCTCACATGGGGTGTGGTGGTGCTCTCACATGGGATGTGGTGGTGTTCTCACATGGGATGTGGTGGTGCTCTCACATGGGATGTGGTGGTGCTCTCACATGGGATGTGGTGGTGTTCTCACATGGGATGTGGTGGTGCTCTCACATGGAATGTGGTGGTGTTCTCACGTGATGCTGGTGATCTCATGGTGATGCTTATTAATGATTCCAAACTCTTGCGAGTGAGTTTGATTCGTCATGCGGTGACCTGCTCTCCTTGGTACGTTCTTTTACTCCTTTTATTTCGTTTTATCTTATTACATTAATGCGCAAGAAAACATTGTTTTTTTTGTTTCGTGTAGATATATAATATTTTGCAGGTACCGATAATGGTAACTGAACACCGAATGGCTGAACTTTTAACAAATTGTCCTTGAAAAAGTAGTTTCTTACTTAATAATATATGTATATATATAATATTTCCATATATATATATATATATATATATATATATATATATATATATATATATATATATATATATATATATATATATTAAAATATTAGAGATTAAAGGATTCTCTGAATTGGCAGTCCATTTCATTTATAAAAGTTTAATGAACACGTTTGAAAAGATTTAGCAATTCTATACAAACGTGTTCCCCCATGGAGTGAGCGGTGATTAAGGCACATTTACAATACAATAAAAAATAAGGCATTTTTTTCAACGCGATATTATTAATTTTATTCACATGGTCATTCCCGACATTTAACTGATCGGACGATAGTCCCACACAAATTTGCTTCGTTAGTATGTCTATGATACTGAGAATTAGTCGATATAGAAAACTTAACCGCGTGTCTATATCTGGGTTTGAAATATTGGATACTTATGGGCGAGAGTATATACTTCTTAACATGTTAAAATAATCAGCCAGTAATTCGCATATTAGCGTTATTTAGTCTTCACTAACACTATAACTTTTGGTCCGTAAGTAGTGAAGTCTTGCTTAAGTGTACGTCAGATGTTTTATTCTGATATCTGTAGCAATTATTTTAAATTATTTTTATATACATAGCAATTATTTTAATATCTGTAGCAATTATTTAAATATCTGTATCGTATTTTTGTCGCTGCATGTCCTACAATAATTAAGATTTCTTGACTCACGAAATCGTAATGACACGATTGCAAACAAACCCTACCCGCCATGCTAGCGGGAGATTCGTCTGTAAAAACTTGCATTTGTGGTCACAGTGGTGGCCTATGCTAACCTTCCTATGGTGTAGAAATACACCTAGTTGGATGAACCCTATTGAAGCTAGCTGGCCCAGTGGCTTACGCGACGGTCTGGAGTTTTGAGACTCTGTGACCGCGGGTTCGAACCCCACCCGTGTTATGGTTTATTAAGATTTCTTGTATTAATTTCTAGAGTTATTAACTTTTATCATATTTCATAACTATAGTGATGTCTTTATTATTATAGAATATTATGATTTAATATTAAACAACGTACACACAGGTAGCAGTGAAAGGGTTGCGTCAGAGGTGACACAGATCAAGGATATATGTTTACAAGTGCCAGGCACTGCGATATGTATCATTCTGAAATTTTATGATAACGCAAATTGTAACCCCCACACACATTATCAATTAAAAATCTAAAGTGGTTAGGCCACTTATCTTTCGCTATTTTCTTCCCGTCCCTCCTTCACCTTTTTTTTTAATATTTGCAGAATTTCTGATATAACCCTAATATCTTTGGTCTTAAAATAAGCAATTAGCAACATGCCCATGCACTCTACTCCAGGCCCAGACTCATGGAACTCTGTGTTCATCAAGAACTGCAAGAAACCTTCGCGTGCCTTAAATATTCTATGGAGAGGGAGCCTAGACACGGGAGACATCCCTCAGTCACCAAAAACAACGGATATAGTCCCACTCCAGTAAAGCAATAGCAAAGAATTATAGACCGACAGCACTAACGTTGAAGTCTGTTGTATGATATGCAAGCAGGCTGTACTTGAGTCCCTTTGAGTAGTGCAATAGTCTGTGACGAGATGTTGGTAGACCAGCCATGAGTGGTGCAGGATGAAGGTGGAAATGAACATGAAGTAATAATAAATGAACAGTACACTAGACCTTCTGGCTCATGGTTCACAAGTCCTACTTGCAACACGTCTCTCTAACCCATTCTCAAAGCTGCCTAACTAGTGTTTCCTACCGACTTTTGCAGTCGCTAATGAAGAAAAAAATTATACCTGGTGCTGTATTGAGAGCATTTGGGATCATCTCAGCAACTGTAAAATTTGATATTAGGTACTAGTTTAGTAGTCAGTAGTTTATTGTAACAAATTCCTTGTCTGCCTTCCTTGCAAGGTGCAACATAGGATATGAAATTCATCGCCGAATGCAGAGCGTGTGAGATTTGTGTTGCAAGACACTCGTCCTCCTGCTGCATCAGGCCCGTAACACCATGTTGATTACAGACTGTCATCATGTACTATGTTTTCTCTGTAGGAGACGTAAGGTACCGTCCCTTGACCGCAACAACTACATCTGCAAGTTGATGATTGATGCACCTGGGAGTGGCTGACATCTTGTCTAGTGCAGCTGTGATAGTCAGGCCAATTGTACGGTACGTTGTTTATGTACGTAGATATGTTATAAAGTGTGCACACCGCAGGGATTTCTCTCTCTCTCTCTCTCTCTCTCTCTCTCTCTCTCTCTCTCTCTCTCTCTCTCTCTCTCTCTCTCTCTCTCTATCTATCTATCTATCTATCTCTATCTATCTATCTATCTATCTATAAGTCTTCTCTCTCTTTCTTGAAGTTTACCCTCGATAGTTTTTATTGTTTTGAGAAATATTTGTCCACTTTTCATGTCTGATTGTCTTTGTAAGTGTTTGTCTGTAATCCTTTTTTTTTGTTTGTTTCTGTCTTTATCTCACTATTTATTAATACGAATTTACGCATACACGTTGTTATAAATAAATGGCAGAGAGCTAAAACCGTAGGGGTCATGCAGCACCTGGAGAGTGTGAGGTTTCATCCGAGGAAGTGGAGGGTAGCTCTAATTCCCTGGATCAAGAGCCCTTCAACACGAAGGCACACCACCTACGTATGAAGGATCTAAGGTTAGATTCTAGATGTTATAAGACCAGACGTGAGGTGTTATATGGCTAATTATTTCTTAACAGCCTCAAAGAAACGTGATAATTGGCTGTTTAAGGATAGGACAGATGTTTCTCTGTTTACATATGTTTCTGTGTTTACAGAAACATCTGTAAACACAGTAACAGAGAGAGCTGCTGCTTTCTTAAGGATTTATGGTGACAATTGCTTAATTTTGATCTGCACCGTATAATCGATCTCATCCTCGTGATAACGTTGCTAGAATTACCCACAATATTTCAAGAGAAAGTTGCCACAATAAAATGTTGCGTTTGTTGCATTTGTGTCCTTTGGTCTTATCCTCGCTTATTAACGTAATTAACTAAGGATAAAGACGCAGATGCAGTGTCTCGTTCCATGTTGTCTTCATTCATCTTGTGTCTTCATTCATCTTGTGTCTTCATTCATCTTGTGTCTTCATTCATCTTGTGTCTTCATTCATCTTGTGTCTTCATTCATCTTGTGTCTTCATTCATCTTGTGTCTTCATTCATCTTGTCTTCATTCATCTTGTCTTCATTCATCTTGTCTTCATTCATCTTGTCTTCATTCATCTTGTCTTCATTCATCTTGTCTTCATTCATCTTGTCTTCATTCATCTTGTGCCTTCATTCGTATTGTGTCTTCATTCGTCTTGTGCCTTCATTCGTCTTGTGCCTTCATTCGTCTTGTGTCTTCATTCGTCTTGTGTCTTCATTCGTCTTGTGTCTTCATTCATCTTGTGTCTTCATTCGTCTTGTGTCTTCATTCGTCTTGTGTCTTCATTCGTCTTGTGTCTTCATTCGTCTTGTGTCTTCATTCGTCTTGTGTCTTCATTCATCTTGTGTCTTCATTCGTCTTGTGTCTTCATTCGTCTTGTGTCTTCATTCGTCTTGTGTCTTCATTCGTCTTGTGTCTTCATTCATCTTGTGTCTTCATTCGTCTTGTGTCTTCATTCATCTTGTGTCTTCATTCGTCTTGTCTTTATCTATCATGTGTCTTTATCCAGCCTGTCAGTATATCATACCATTTTTCTTCATAATAAGCGAAGGTGACAAAACTGTTTTTTGTGATGGTTACACGCTGGTATTAAGCAGCATCTACTGTAAATAGTTTTGAAGATGTAAGTCGCTTGCACTCTAACAGCACGTAGAATCTACTAATGGCGCCCGTGTGATAAACTTCAACAAGAATATAAATTTATCGTGTTAAAACATGTTTGACGGCTGGTACTGACTGTTGAGTGGTCACAAATAGTCATTAAGAAATAGTGTTGTCATTTTGACTTTCCGTAACATTACTTTCCTTTAAGAAATGTGTTCACGTATTCGTTGTTCCATCGCAACACTGAAACTCAATACAGTACAGCATTGTTCAGCATTGTTCACCAAGTGCCACCTCCTTCCCTCCCCGTGGTGGTGGTGGTGGGGGTGGTGGTGGGGGAGGTGGTGGGGGTGGTGGTGGGGGGTGGTGGGGGTGGTGGTGGTGGTGGTGGTGGTGGTGGTGGTGGTGGTGGTGTATAGCTCGTCAGGAATCAACATCATTATCTCTTGATGTGGATCCTAATCAGATAACGACCCATTAAGTGGTTAAGGACTCGCTGACCTACTCCATCTGGCTTTAAAGCCCATGGAATAAAACATAGCGTCGCCACTTAACAGTGTATGGTAAGAGGATAATACACTCACAAGAACATATGCTGTGAAGGTCTTACTCATCTACCTGGAGTCTACCTGGAGTCTACCTGGAGTCTACCTGGAGTCTAACTGGAGAGTGTTACTAGGGTCAACACTCCCGCGGTCCGATCCATAACCAAGGCCTCATCAACCAGGGTTTTACTGCTGTCTGCATACAGTCCAGCGTACAGCCAGGGGTCTATTGTTAATTCTCCTTATGTATGAAGAGAGGCTCATGAATAGTCTTGGGCCACTTACACTTGTGTTATATCTGTACTCATGGCATCCATACAAATGATAATGCTATATATATATATATATATATATATATATATATATATACACACACACACACTTCTCACGGAATGAGCAGGATTCGTTCCCATGTCAAGCTAGTCTTACAACGAGCATTTCAGTGCTCTCTCCACTGTACCATGATAGAGTAATTAGAGCACTACCCGGCTCGTTTCAGGACTGAATGGCCGTGAGTTTGATTGCTCCGCGTTACCTGACTTATTTACATTTACAACTTTTATTGCGATTCCGCGATTGAAATATATACTTATTTAAATAATACAAAATTATAGAAATAAAATATAGATTAATTACAGCACATATATTTATCAGGAAAAAAAATGTGTAGAAAGTGAGGTGCGACCTACGTATGCAAACAGCACAAAAATGGTAATGAGCAATAAGTGTGAAAAACGTCCCTTAGGTTCTGCTGTAAGAGAAGCCGCTTTAATTAGGTGCCAGCCACTTCCCGTACAGAGGCGGCCTTAATTACATTTGAATACGTAACAGCGTAACGCGGCTGGTACACACCACTCTCGCCTTGATTTAAGCGACCTCTACTGTATCCTCCCTTCAAGGAAATATCTTTTTTTTTGTAGAAATGACAAAAAATGTACATTTGTCTTTTTTTTTTTCTTCTCGAAAAGTTTAAACTTCAAAAGAAATTGATAAGAAAAAAAATAAGATTATTGCATAAATTAAATGTGTGTGTGTGTTTACTCACCTAATTGGGGTTGCAGGGGTCGATACTCAGCTCCTGGCCCCGCCTCTTCGCTGTCTGCTACTGGGTCTCTGCTCTCCCTGCTCCATGAGCTTTATCATACCTTGTCTTAAAACTATGTATGGTTCCTGCCTCCACTATATCTTTCTCTAGACTATTCCACTTCCTGACTACTCTGTGGCTGAAGAAATGCTTCCTAACATCCCTTTGACTCATCTGAGTCTTCAGCTTCCAGTTGTGTCCCCTTGTTTCTGTGTTCCCTCTCTGAAACATCCTGTCACTGTCTACCTTGTCGATTCCCCGCAGTATTTTGTATGTCGTTATCATGTCTCCTCTGACCCTTCTTTCCTCCAGTGTTGTTAGTCCTATTTCCCTCAACCTTTCTTCATAAGACAGACCCCTGAGTTGTGGAACTAACCTTGTCGCAAACCTTTGCACTTTCTCTAGTTTCTTTACGTGCTTGACCAGGTGTGGGTTCCAGACTGGTGCTGCATATTCTAGTATGGGCCTGACGTACACGGTATACAGTGTCTTGAACGATTCCTTGTTAAGGTAACAGAACGCTAATCTTAGGTTTGCCAGTCGCCCATATGCTGCCGCAGTTATCTGGTTGATGTGTGCCTCCGGAGACGTGCTTGGCGTTATACTCACTCCAAGGTCTTTCTCCTTTGCCGAGGTTTGTAGCCTTTGTCCGCCTAGCTTGTACTCTGTCACCGGTCTTCTTTGCCCTTCTCCGATCCTCATGACTTTGCATTTGGAGGGATTGAATTCAAGAAGCCAATTGCTAGACCAGATGTCGAGCTTGTCCAGGTCTGTTTGCAGCCCTGTCTGGTCCTCTTCCGATGTGATTCTTCTCATTATTTTCACATCATCCGCGAATAGAGACACTTCTGAGTCTATCCCGTCCGTCATGTCATTTACATATACCAGGAATAACACTGGTCCTAGGACTGACCCCTGCGGTACACCGCTCGTCACCGGCGCCCACTGTGATACCTCACCACGCACCATGACCCGTTGCTGCCTCCCTTTGAGGTATTCCCTGATCCATTCCAGTGCCCTTCCTGTTATACCTGCTTGTTCTTCCAACTTCTTTACTAATCTCATGTGAGGAACTGTGTCGAAGGCCTTCCTGCAGTCCAGGAAAATGCAATCAACCCACCCTTCTCTCTCCTGCCTTACCTCTGTTACTTTATCATAGAACTCTAGGAGGTTTGTTACACAGGATTTGCCTTCCCGGAATCCATGCTGTCTGGTGTTTATTATCCTGTTCAGCTCAAGGTGTTCCACCATTCTTTTCCTGATGATTTTCTCCAGGACTTTGCACACTATACATGTAAGTGACACCGGTCTATAGTTTAGTGCCTCTTTTCTGTCTCCTTTTTTTAAAAATGGGGACTATGTTGGCCTTATTCCATACCTCAGGTATCTGCCCAGTTTCAAGGGATGTGTTGAATATTATGGTAAGTGGCACACTCAGTACCTCAGCTCCTTCCCGAAGAACCCACGGGGTGATATTGTCCGGACCCATCGCCTTTGAGGTATTGAGGTCACTGAGTAACTGCTTCACTTCCTCCTCAGTTGTGTGTATGCCCTCTAGCACTTGGTACATCCCTTGTTGGTGACGAACCACGTCCTGTCTACCCAGCTGCCTTCCTTCCTCCTTTGTGAATACTTCCTTAAACCTCAAGTTGAGCTCCTCACATACCTCTTGATCATTACTTGTGAGTTCCCCATCTTGTCTCCTCAGCCTTATCACCTGGTCCTTGACTGTTGTCTTCCTTCTGATGTGACTGTACATCAGTTTCGGGTCGGACTTAACTTTCGATGCTATGTCATTTTCGTACTGTTTCTGGGCCTCCCTCCGTACTTGTGCATACTCGTTTCTAGCTCTTCTACTTGGGTTCTTTGCCTTCTGTACCGTTTCCATTCTCTGATACTCTGAGTCTTTGCCTCCCTGCACCTTTGGGTAAACCAGGGGCTCTTTCTGGCCTTCCCATTTAATCCTTTGCCTCTGGGTATAAACCGTTCCTCTGCCTCCTTGCACTTTGCCCCTACGTATTCCATCATTTCATTTATTGTCAATCCTTCCATTTCCCTTTCCCACTGAACGTCCTGCAGGAAAATCCTCATGCCCGTGTAGTTTCCTCTTTTAAAGTCTGGTTTGTCTCTATCGGTACTGTTTTCCCTCTCCACCTGTAGCTCTACAATGTACTCAAAGCTAAGCACCATATGGTCACTGGCTCCCATATGTCTTCAATATCTGAGCTGTTCAGGGTGAATACAAGGTCCAGTCTTGCTGGTTCATCTTCTCCTCTCTCTCTGGTCGTGTCCCTGACATGTTGGTGCATCAGGTTTTCCAGTACCACGTCCATCATCTTGGCTCTCCAAGTTTCTGGACCCCCACGTGGTTCATGGTTCTCCCAGTCGATCTCCCTGTGGTTGAAATCTCCCATGACCAGTAGCTTCGCTCTGCTTATGTGTGCTTTTCTTGCCACCTCCGCCAGGGTGTCCACCATCGCTCTGTTGTTCTCATCGTATTCTTCTCCTGGCCTCCTGCAGTGTGTGTGTGTGTGTGTGTGTGTGTGTGTGTGTGTAACGTTATTATTAAAATTGATTGCTTTTTCATCCGAATTTTAATAATCTGTATTGAAAATATTTTTTTTTTTTTTTTTTTTTTGTGAAGCCTCAGTCTAGTGTTGATACCTTATTGCTTTCTCTCACTCAGTGCGCTTATTTGACATGCTTCTGCATGGAAAAACTGATATATTTTCGAGACAGTTGACTATTTTCCGTAGCTTCCTCTGGGTCGGGTTACCATCTTGGTACCATTGCTCGCGATCCTCTCCTGCAAAAGAATCTGATATTTCTTGTACATTTTCTTTGAGCGCTTTCCTCATAACCCAAGCTTCGCAAAAGTCCGGCTGCATCCCTCAGATCTGTTTTCCTTTTTCTTTCCTGTCTGGTCTAAATGTGTCTAATTTCATATGTTGTTTTCTTGCAGACTGTACAATGCCCTCTAGTCTCTGTCCCAGAGCTAAATTTCGTATATTTAAAACTGCCTAACACGATTAATTTCATAATCACATATCTTCTGAGTCACCAGGCTCTAAATGCTAATGCAAATGAATATTAGAAGTACACTAGTAAATTAGGAGCAGAACAAGTGATACAAACGTCTTTGACATTATGCTGGACATACACAGATGTGTATGCAATCCAGTAGATCAGGACTCTACAGCAGATGTTATCATAACACGCTTGCGTCTTCTCCCTGATGTACACGTTGATAGCCGTCCTCCTGCCAGGGGCATCTATTTCAGACTTCAGTGTCGTTTACCTTTCATGTTGTTGTATGCAAGGGATGGACGGCTCAAGAGATAATACTCTTATTCACAGTAACAACTGTGGATTCAGATAACGTACTGCCAACAACCGAAGATGCGGACCACGTTTTAATTATAAAAAGTTTTGCTCTGTGTAGAGCTTTAAATCGTAATTTGATAAAGCTCTAAATAGAGCGAAACTTTGTCAATATATATATAATATATATATATATAAAATATAATATATATATATATATATATATATATATATATATATATATATATATATATAGTAGGTTGGTAGACAGCAACCACCCAGGGAGGTACTACCGTCCTGCCAGGTGACTGTGAAACAGAAACCTGAAACTGTTTTACATGATGGTAGGATTGCTGGTGTCTTTTTCTGTCTCATAAACACGCTGGATAACAGGTATATCTAGCTACTTCTACTTACACTTTAGGTCACACTACACTGGCATACACATGCATATATATACATACACACATCTAGGTTTTTCTTCTTTTTATTAATAGCTCTTGTTCCTTTTATTTTCTCTATTGTCCATGGGGAAGTGGAAAAGAATCTTTCCTCCGTAAGCCATGCGTGTCGTATGAGGCGACTAAGATGCCGGGAGCAATGGGCTAGTAACCCCTTCTCCTGTACAAATCTACTAAAAACGAGAAGAAGAAAAACTTTATAAAATTGGGTTGTCTGAATGTGCGTGGATGTAGTGCGGATGATAAGAAAGAGATGATTGCCGATGTTATGAAAGAAAAGAAGTTGGATGTCCTGGCCCTAAGCGAAACAAAGCTGAAGGGGGTAGGCGAGTTTCAGTGGGGAGAAATAAATGGGATTAAGTCAGGAGTATCTGAGAGAGTTAGAGCTAAGGAAGGGGTAGCAATAATGTTGAAGGATCAGTTATGGAAGGAAAAGAGGGAATATAAATGTGTAAATTCAAGGATTATGTGGATTAAAATAAGGGTCGGATGCGAAAAGTGGGTCATAATAAGCGTGTATGCACCTGGAGAAGAGAGGAGTGTAGAGGAGAGAGAGAGATTTTGGGAGATGTTAAGCGAATGTATAGGAACTTTTGAACCAAATGAGAGAGTAATTGTGGTAGGGGACCTAAATGCTAAAGTGGGAGAAACATGCAGAGAGGTGTAGTAGGTAAGTTTGGGGTGCCAGGTGTAAATGATAATGGGAGCCCTTTGATTGAACTTTGTATAGAAAGGGGTTTAGTTATAGGTAATACATATTTTAAGAAAAAGAGGATAAATAAGTATACAAGATATGATGTAGGGCGTAATGACAGTAGTTTGTTGGACTATGTATTGGTAGATAAAAGACTGTTGAGTAGACTTCAGGATGTACATGTTTATAGAGGGCTACAGATATATCAGATCACTTTTTAGTTATAGCTACAGTGGGAGTAAAAGGTAGATGGGATACAAGGAAAATAAAATCAGTAAGTAAAAGAGAGGTGAAGGTTTATAAACTAAAAGAGGAGGCAGTTAGGGTAAGATATAAACAACTATTGGAGGATAGATGGGCTAGTAAGAGTGTAGGCAATGGGGTCGAAAATGTATGGGGTAGATTTAAAAATGTAGTGTTAGAGTGTTCAGCAGAAGTTTGTGGTTACAGGCGAGTGGGTGCGGGAGGGAAGAGGAGCGATTGGTGGAATGATGATGTAAAGAGAGTAGTAAGGGAGAAAAAGTTAGCATATGAGAGGTTTTTACAAAGTAGAAGTGATGCAAGGAGGGAAGAGTATATGGAGAGAAAAGAGAGGTTAAAAGAGTGGTGAAGCAATGTAAAAGAGAGCAGATGAGAGAGTGGGTGAGATGTTATCAGCAAATTTTGTTGAAAATAAGAAAAGTTTTGGAATGAGATTAATAAGTTGAGGAAGCCTAGAGAACAAATGGATTTGACAGTTAAAAATAGGAGAGGAGAGTTATTAAATGGAGAGTTAGAGGTATCGGGAAGATGGAGAGAATATTTTGAGGATTTGTTAAATGTTGATGAAGACAGGAAGCTGTGATTTCGTGTGTAGGGCAAGGAGGAATAACATC